>VZRJ01012904.1:761104-791039 GCA_013397565.1 Ptilonorhynchus violaceus
GGTGGCCCGCCTGCGCCGGCGCGAAGCGGGGCGGCCGTGCCTCATACCCGGCGGGCGAGGAGGGCGCGCAGCGGCGGCCGCAACTCTGTGACTCACAGGGTCACAGATTGGGGCAGGCTGGAAGGGGCCACTGGGGGGTCAACGGGTCCAACCTCCCGGCTCAAGCAGGGTCGTCCTAGAGCACATGGCACAGGATTGCGTCCAGACCGTTCTTGAGTATCTCCAGTGAGGGAGATTGTACAGCCTCTCTGGGCAACCTGGTCCAGTGTGTGGTCACTCACACAGTAAAAAAGTTTTTCCTCACGTTCAGTGGAACTTCTTTGCATCAAGTGCTGCCAGTTGCCCCTTGTCCTGTTCCTTGGCACCACCAAGAAGAGCCTGGCTCCATTCTCTACACCTTCCCTCCAGGGTTGTTACAGACATTGGTGAGGTCCCCTCTCAGTTGTCTTCATCTCCATGAGCGGCTGGTGTGGCCACGGCCCTGCCCCTGTGGTGGTTTCTCACAAACACCGCATTGTCTGACCCCTCAATGCCGTGGCTCATCCCTTTGGACAAGTGTAGCCCGGTTCTCACAAAAACAAAAGGGTGGATTTTGAGGACTAATTCAGAGGAGAAACAAGTGCAGACAAACCTGCTTTGGGAGGCTGAGTGGCCGGGAATGTGGGGCTGAGCGGGGCCACTCATCCCCTGGGGAAGGGGGTACTGGGGTGATGTGACTGGGAAGCAGCATGCAGTTCGTAACAAAGGGAAGGCTCTCCTTGTCTTGGTAGCACCAAGACAGCACCACAAAGCACCACCTTTCCACTGCGTACTTAGGTTTTTGTTGGGCTTGAGTCTCAGGGAGACCATTCCTGTCAGTGCCTGTTCCAAGGGGTGTCTCTAATGGATGGGCTACATGTCCAGTGATCTCTGAGTAAAATGCATATGGCTATTGGAATGGGATCCGACATGGATATGCCATGGTCTAAAGATGGACTTTAACAGAGAGCTTCCCAGAATGATGTTCATAACTGTTCTCTTTCTAATCCAGTGATTTGGCCTTTTCCTTGAACAGCTTCAGCATGCATATGGATAAAGTCTCCTCTCCCGGCATACCCCCAGAGTCTCCAGTGATCCAGGACTCCCCAGTCCGTTGGATACAGCCCTTAGCCTGACTGCAGAACAGCAGAGAGAAAGGTTGTAGTGCATAAAGACAAATACTGTCAGGGGATCCTAGTTAGAACAGCCCTCCAATGCAGATGTGTGGTACATCTTGAGTGATCTAGCTGCTGCAGAAGGTGAGAAAAGGGGAGCTCCCACTCTCCATAATCCTGCTAATTCCTTTTCCTGCTCTCTTGCACAAGCCCTGATATTGATCAGTGAGCCAATTTAACTTGTTAATTCAGAGAAGACTGCACTTGGAAGAAAAGTAATAGTTTTCAGCAGTTCATTTTGAATTGGCTTACTTTGTGAACAGTGGCACTAAGGAGGGAGTGGAGAGAGGATGAGAGAACAAGACTGTCATTTGTTAGCAGAGGGCAGTTGTATTTGATGCAGTTGTTTTCTCTAACTATACCCTTAAACTTCAGGGCAAGGGAAACTGATGTGAGGGTGACAGCCTAATGTTTATTATTGGAAGTCATTTAAAATAGGAAAAGCAGGTCATGAATTTGTTTTTGTTAAGGAACAGGCTGCTTTCCAGGACTAACAGCCAAAGTACACATAAAATTACACAATAAACTAAACAAAACCAAACCACATGAAAGAGACATTAAGCTTGTCTCACATAGGAGCATGTTCACCACAATTTCCGTGTGATGAAACCAAAGCACCCTTCTAACTTGCATGGTCAATGAAGTATTCAGATCTTCAGCACAGATTTCAGCCACTTGATTTAGTGATAACAGTCCTTGCTTTTATGGTTCATCTTCTGAAGGATTTTGGATTGTTTTGGTTTGGTTTTAATTGAACTCGAATGGAGGCAAATAAATAGGCCCCTCAACTCTGTTCTTTTTATATAATTGCCATAAGAAATAAATCACAGAATTACACTGTCTGTTTCTTCTTTTAGCCCAGAATACTTTGCATTCTCACCTCTGTGATGGCCCAGGTACAGCAAGGAGAGGTGAGGATTGACAGCAAGCTTAGCTGGTGTGGTATGCTAGTGGTTGGAAAGGTTATTTTGTAGATTGACTGTGAAGTACCAAGAAGGCTGAGAAAGCTGTAGAGCCCAGATCTCAACCTTTTTAGTTCTGTGTTCTGACTTTCATACAACCAGTTAAGATCACATCTTCAACCCGCTGAATTAAGAATAAAGAAATACTGATCAGTGTTTTCATAGACTCATAGAATCATGGAGTGGTTTGTATTGTAAGGAACCTTAAAGATCATCTAGTTCCAACCACTCATGCCATAGGCAGGGCCACCTCCCACTAGATCAGGTTGCTCAAAGAGGTGGAGGGGGAAACCAAAAAGACACAAAAACAGATCTCACAGAGGCCTTTCTGAGCTCAGCAGTTTCATGACCTGTTTTCTTTATTTCCTTCCCTGCCCTGCTGCCATACTTTAAAAGTCAGCACTTTCAAGGGGGTTTGATTTTCCACTTTGCTAAAATTATCTCCAACTTCATTTTGAGGTCTAACTGGTAGAGACCACTGCCTTGTAAGAGGCAATAACTCGAAAGCAGCTTTTGGTTGAGGAGAGACTCTCACCAATCCCAACACTGCCTTGGAAGAGGCTAGGCTGTTTCCTGAAGTAGCTACAGAAAGAGTTGTATCGCACTGGCTTAAGCTGTGTTTCCTGTAGACAGAATTTCTGAAGCTACAATAGTGCTTTGTCAGTTTTTTCTATGGGTTCAGGGCAGAAAATACCATGTGAGCGTAATAGAGAACATGGAATGGATGGGTGGGCATAACATGCTTGATGGTCCATATGTTAAGAACTGGAGAAGAAGAAAATCTCTGAGAAGTCTATAAGCAATGGTTTGATAATATGCCAATTCATTCATCTAACTGCTGATGATTTGTCAAAGCTTGTGGCGCATCACTGAAATACCTCTGTGGAAAAGGAGATATTACATGTTTCCTACATAAGTGTGTACAACATGAAGAAATAATACCCAATGGTCTGTTGTGGCATGAGGACAAGAAAAATTATCATCTTCTAACATCAGCTTTTACTCTCCTCTGCTTCTAGCCTCTCCACTGAGAAATCTAAATAAAGCATGTTTCTAATCTTGTCTTCTTAAAGTGAGAATTTCCCTCTAGAAGTAGCAAGTGAGAATTTCCTTTGCAAGGATTAATTTTTTTAAAGGTGTGGTTGATTTTAATTCAGTTGTCCTTTACTGAATGAAGCTGCACACTGAAGGTAAGACTCTGAATATTTGAAAGTCAAATACAGTTTATATCATCAGAAAAATTTCCTTTCTTTTCAATAGAGTTTCCTTCCCACTGCTGAATTTGTGAGGATGCAGGTAATGAAAAATCTCCCCCTATACTTGGCACTGGTGAGGCTGCATCTTAAATCCTGTGTTCAGTTCTGATCCCCTTAATTCAGGAAGGACTTTGAGGTGCTGGAGTGAGTCCAGAAAAGGGCAACAAAACTGATGAAGGGTCTGGAGCACAAGTCCCATGAGGAGCAGCTGAGGGAGCTGGGGTTGTTTAGCCTGGAGGAAAGGAGGCTGAGGGATGAGCTTATCACTCTACAACTCCCTGAAAGGAGGCTGTAGCCAGATGGGGGTCAGCATTTTCTCCCAGGCAACCAGCGACAGGATGAGAGGACCCAGCCTCAAGCTGCATCAGAGGAGGTTTAAGTTGGACATTAGGAGGAATTTCTTCACAGAAAGGGTGATCAGACATTGGAATGGACTGCACAGGGAGGTGGTGGAGTCGCCATCCCTGGTGGCGTTTGAGGAAAGATTGGATGTGGCGTTTGGATTTTGAGCCATATGACCTTCATTCTGGTCACCCACAATCACACTGCAGGCCTGTGATGCATCACCTCCTTCATGCTCACAGCTCTGATCTCCTTTGTAGCCTTTGTGGCCCATAGTCATTCACTTAAAAGCTAAATTCGATGACCCTTGTGGGTCCCTTCCAACTCAGAATATTCTGTGATTCTGTGATGGGATGGACAGAGAAGGCACAGAGAGTGAGGTTCAGCTGTATATCTGACCGGACTTGTATCTGATGAAGGCAGGAAGAGGAAAGAACTGAACAAATAAAGGTCTCAAGCTGGATAGGGGTGTGAGAGAAAGGCTGTCCCACCAAAGGAGGTGCATCTCTAGCAGGTGACCTTCAGAGCGTGCTAGTCACCAGGAGATAGTGTTGGGGAGGAGGTAACAGGGAAACAGTTTCCTTGGCTGCACTACCATCACTTTTTTTTTCAGTAAATACATTCCTGAAAGGGAGAGTGGAGATACAATTTTCATGTCTCAAATGTAGCTGATCACAATAGGGAGTCAAGTAGAAATCCAGAACACAAGTTTCTGGTTCTTTCAAGGGCATTCTTGTGATTTGGGGCATTCTTTTAATCTGTCCTCTGGAAATACGGGCTTTTACCTTCTTCAAAATGGCTTGTGATGCCATTAAAGAAGGCCTGGCATGAGTAACCCCGAACAGGCTTAAATCGTGTTATATTTTCTCCCCTAAATCTTCTACTTGGCTCAGTCCTTCCTCTCTTCAAGGCTCTCTGTCCTCTTCTGGTGAACAGCAAGCATCAGCCATATTTAGGTTGTTGAGGCATGTTCAGAGCCAATTAAAGTGCAGAGCCTGAAACAGCTGTCAACCACCAGCCATCTCCTCTTCCCACCCTATCTTCTCTACTCTTACAAGGGTTGCCAGCCCTGTGTCAGAGAAGCTGAACACATGATAAATCAACAGCTGAACAGCTGCAGCTTCCAGCCAGGCTTGTTCATGCACATGAAAATACTTTTCTAGCTGCCTACATAAAATAGCTGTGTGGCAAATGGAGAAAGCGTGGGAGGCGGTTCACAAGCCATTCCATTCTGTTTGCATTCAGGGTGGCATCATAGTGGGAGAGGGTGCATGGGCAGCCAGGTGTGATCCTTGCCTCACACTGCTGGATGTGTGTCAACGCTTCTGGCGGGAACCCTTCCTTGGACATTTCATCACTGTGTGCGTTGTATGGGTGTGCAACACTACAACAGGAGCAAGGTAAAGGCGTCACCTTGACATTCTCACGTTCTATTTCCATTTGGGACTCTGATAGGGATTACGTTCAAAAGTCTGCTTTATTGTGAATATTTATCTTAGTTTCTTACACAGCAATTAAATATGTAACACAGTGTATTTTTATAGTTTTCAGTGGCATATATTTAATTATTCTGTATCAAGGATGGTCTATAAAAATTTTGAAGTTGTTCTTGTCTTCTATTTTGTTTCTTTTAATCATATAGAGAAGGTTTGGAAACATACAGATTTTGGAAGGTTTGTTCTTTAACTCAGAGATTAGGCATTCTGCCTTTGAGACTTGTCACTTTTCTTAAGAGAGGATGTTCTGCCAGCAGTAACACTTAATTGAAGACAAATCTTACAGACTTTCTTTCATCAAAGGCTTATTTAGACACAAAATTAAATTGTGATAACAAGCACAGAGAGGGTTTTAAGAATAATTTTAGCTGTAGAAAATGCTCTATGAGAGATCATAAAGTAATGAAGTTTATGCTAAATATCTATAAAGCTTTTGAAAGTATTTTTCTAAGTGGGATCTGAAGAGCTGTATGAAATCAGATGCTCTGTCTTCCTGTCCTGGTTAACAGCCCTGCAGAGAGTTGCCTTTGTCAGAAGGGTTGCTTGCCTTTGAATGACAGGTAGAGAGAACATATTAAGAAGACTCTCACGAAGGTTCATAGGAACGAACTGGTCAGGATTCCTCTGTAACTTGTGTTTGCAATCTAGGAGGTCCCAGGATCATCTTTAAGTTGTCACTCTCTAGGCTGCTGTGGAGGACTGCTGAGGGCATGCAGAACGTGTTGTGTGAATTCCGGCAGAGGGAAGAGATCCCAACTCACAGTGTGGTTGCACGTGCACTAATATGGAAGAAAAAATTAGATCTGGTTGGAGAAGAATCTGTAAGTAATGCATTGTTCCTCCTAGGAACAACATTAGAATAAAAATGCTTTTTTCAGATCTGCTGAATGTAAGCTTTTTGCTGGGGAGGGCAAGAGGGGACCAGCTGTGAGAAAGCTGATATAAAATTCACTTAGTGGGGATGTGCCCTGGAGCCCTGATCTGCCATGTTAGCATGGCATCAGACAAGGCACCAGCTGCTTCTACACTAAACCTGGAAGGATCACTTATGCGTAACGGAATGACTGTGGTTAGAATTAAAGTTACGTCAGGTGGCAGCAAAAACTATAATTGTGAAAGATGTAGCTCACTTTTATTAGATTCCGCGCTAGATCAAAGCCATATTTGATTTCTAGAAGATAATTTATCTTGTGTGGTCAACTGCCGAAGTATTTTTCATTGGTTCATCCTGCCCACTGATCCTCATCTATAGGCAGCACAGGCACATACCCACATGCACTCGCTCTTTTTATAGAAACTGCTCTATTGCAATGCACCTCCCTCTCCTTAAATATATCTGTGTCCTGCATCTCTACCTTCAAAGCTATTATTTTTAACTGTTCTTGGGCCACAACTAAATCACTTGGACATCTCAGGAAGGAGATTTCCAGAAGAGAAACAGCTTGATGCCAATATAAAAGTGCTGACCTGAGCCATATTCACATTGGGCCATGGATAAGTTAGCAGAGAAGTACAGAAGATCATAGGAGAGCAAGATTTTTTGGCAGGGTTTTTAGCTAATGTGTAGCAGCTGTAGGATAGATTAGCTAGGGACTGATAAGAAAGAATAATATGGTTTAGCAGGTCTTTAGACTGAGCATAGGAACAAGGATAGGAAAAGCATGCATTGGTAAGTGGACATGGATGAAAATTTAATTTGATGTAGAGAAAGACCTGGATTAGGAATAAGGGGAGCAAAAGAGGTGGAGTGGATAGATGCAGGTGTTGGCCAGGAGGCCAGGAAAACTCACAGAGCAATGGCTCATCAGTCAGCACACATGTGTCCATTTGCTCTTCAAAGGACCTAAAATCAAGGCCAGGAACCAGAAGAGTATTCAGGCACCTCTTCCCCAGATTTCTACCAGCACTCCAACTTTCTTGCACCAAATCCTCATAGCTCAATACTGGAACCATATAGCACTTTACAACTTTCTCTGTCTTCCGTCTTCCTTGAGAAATAAAAAATAGCCTCACCATCAGTTCTTTCCAGTGCGTGGCCAGACTGCGGACAGAGATCAGCTGGGACTTCTCCAGGACTTCTTCAGTTTGTCAGTACTGTTTCACCTTGGGACCTTACACAGATGTAGTGCAACAGACATGCCTTTGGGATCCTGAAGGCTGTAGATGAACAGAACATACCCGGACATTCCAAAGCCCCCGTGTGATGGCAGTGCTTGTGTCTCCTGTTTGTGGGTATTGGCAGTGAATCCTAGAATTGTTTAGGTTGGAAAAGGCCTTGTAGAATATCGAGTCCAACCTTTAACCAAGCACTGCCAAGTCCACCACTAAACTATGTCCCTAAGTGCCACATCCACACATCTTTTAAATACTTCCGGGATCCCTGGAGGGGATCAACCCTTGGTGACTCCACCACTTCCCCGGCCAGTCTGTGCCAATGCTTGACAACCCTTTCCCTGAAGAAATTTTTCCTAACAGCCAGTCTAAACCTCCCCTGGTGCAGATTGAGGCCATTTCCCCATGTCCTGTAACTTGTTACAGGAGAAGAGACGATCTCCCACCTGGCTACACCTCCTTTCAGGCAGTTGTAGAGAGTCTTAAGGCCCCCCTGAGCCTCCTTTTCTCCAGGCCAAACAATCCCAGCTCCCTTAGTCCCTCCTCATCAGACTTGTGCTCCAGACCCTTCACCAGCTCCATTGCTTTTCTCTGGACTCACTCCAGCACCTCAATGTCCTTCTTGTAGTGAGTGGCCCAGAATTGGACACACTACCTGAGTACTCACCAGTGCCAAGGAGAGGGGGACGATGAGTGCCCTAATCCTGGTGACCACACTATTTCTGATACAGGCCAGGATGGCATTGGCTTTCTTGGCCACCTGGGCACACACTTGCTCATGTTCAGTCGCTGTTGACCAGCACCCCCAGGGCCTTTTCCACTGAGCAGCCTTCCAGCCACTCTTTTCCCAACCTCTAGCATTGCAGGGGGTTGTTGTGACCCAAGGGCAGAACCCAGCACAGTGAACAGGATAGTTGACTGCAACGGCAGTTTCCATTCCACAGCCATGCAAACTGACTAAAGGAGTCTGCTCATCATTTCAGTCTCCAATCTCAGCAAGCGTAGGCTTCTCAGTAAGTCTGTGCCTCTGGGCTTCTGGTCTGATGAGCACTCTACGGACATGTAGGTCATATTGAAGAAACACATTCATTTATTGTGGTGAGAGCAGAAAAGGCATAAGGAAGGTGGAGTGAAATGTCAGCATTGAAACAGGTTGTGATTTATAATTGCCTGGGGTTACTGTGCTTAGGTTGATGTAGCAGACATCTGTCGTTCCCTCCAGGCAGGTCATGGGCCAAAGCAAGGAGAGGCTGCCATTCCTGCTGCTATGTGCCAGGCTGAAGCACCCATGTAGCTTTGTGATGGGGCAGCTTTACTTCTTCCAATGCTTCATTCACTACTGGTTGAAAGCATCCAGAATTCTGGAAACAGCTCCAGGTTCCTGCAGTGACACCACAAGGGAGGCCTCACAGGCTAGTGATCCTCTCTACTGAGTCCTGGTGTCCGGGTGGTTCACTGATGATTCCAATTCTTCCCAGCTGAGTGAGAGGTCTGACAGCCCGGCAGCCAGGAGACTCCCTTGGAACAGCCTGGCCTCCAGCACTACAGCTCTAAATGGAAGATCTTTGCCATAGCTGCTGACAGATAAAGCTTGCAATGATATAATCTTTACTTGCAGAGTCTCTGGCAGAGCTCATGGCATTGTATTGACTGATGCCATCAAGCAGGTAGATAGAGTATTTGTTCTGCTCACAGAAACACAAAACTTCAGCTGTCTTTTTCTTTTGGTGTGGTAGCAAGGATGCATGGACCTCCTTCTCGCTGGAAATAAGTTAATTTGGATACAAGACAGATGGGCTTGTGGTGCCACACGTGCCTGGAGGGGCCTGGAAGGGCCCTTTTCCTCATGAGGCTGTAGCTGTTTTCTCATTCAGAGTTGCCTGGTGATAGCTGTGAATTTCATCCCAGGTGGTTCCTCAGGAGGTGGTGACAGACATGGTCCATGAGACCTATTTTGTTGAATGGAAATAATCTCTTGAGCATCTATTCGGAAGGTGATATTCATTAACACAATGTGAACACCAAGCTTTTGTAAACATCATGGATTTTGCAGGACTCTCAGAACATGGTTAAGCCATGTGGCTACCAGTGCAAGAAGTTAAGATCGGTACTGCGAACAAGTCTTGCATGGTGGGAGAAATAAAATGCATTGAATGAATCTCTTTTGCAATCTCTGCATCTTATTTGCTCAGGTCATGTACCATTGGTTAGTCAGACTGGCCATACAGACAACTCCACAGAAGTGATTCTGAGCATAAAGCTGTGCTACTGCACTTTCCTGCTGCAGACTGTATCACTTAGCAATTGAAAAGTGCTTCTCTGAAAACTTTGTTGCCATTCTATTTTAAATGCATCTGTTGATTCCTTCCTTTGTTAATGGTGTAGGTCCAGAGGTGATCCTTTCTGAGAGCAGCATTCTCACAGGATGCTGTATCAGGGACTCAGCCAATTCTTACATGATACAGCCATCCTCCTTCAGCTCCTTGTTTGTGCAGATTGATCAGTCCCTCTGCCCTCTAGTGGGGACCCCCTCTCTTGATCATTCTCTTCCATAACTTACCTATGAGAACAGTACATAGTATCAGTCTATACCCCACACTACCCAGTGGGATGCTTCAGGAGTTCCACTGCATAAATCCACTGCTGACTCTTGGCTGCAAAGTGCAGACTCCTTCAGAGTTTTCCCTTGAACTGGATCTATTAGGAGTGGACAGGAAAACATACAAGGATCTGTCCTGTGGAAGCTGCCTTTTTCACCTTTTGCCCTGTGTTTCTCCCTGCTGTTTTCTACTTTCCATATCCTTGTGACAAGTGAAATCCTTTCCCTGCCCTGAGTGTGGTATGTTTCTTGTTGAGGACACTTTACGGTTCACAATCTCTTACTTGGCTTTGCCTGATGCTGGCCTGGAAAGCATCTGTGACTACTAGCAATGGCTCTGGCATAGGGCTAGGAGACAGCGTGGAAGTAGTTTGACCTTGGTTGTGCCATTTACAGGATAGACAGCTCTGCCTCAGCTTTCTGCACAGCTGCTAAGAACAATTTCTTGACATTTTTGCTGCATGGCGTAATTCTTTGCTGGGCCTGATTCAAACTCTCTCATTCAGTTTGAACTCTCTCATTTGGGCCACATGGAAGCCAGCAAGAATTATGGACAAAATGTTTTGATCTCAAAGAATTTACATCTGCAGTTATCCACTAGGAAGAAGAAACAATCTCTGATGTCTCAGGGCAGATCTCATCAATAACCCAGGAAAGTTTCAAATTGGATTTGACAGAACAAAATATTTATGGTATACATTAGGAAAGATAAAACCTTTTCTAGATCAAGTAGAGCTCTGGCTGAATGCCCAGCCTTGCTGCCAAACAGCTGGCCTTGCTGTTGGACAGAGAGTAGGAAAACGCAGTATGTTTCTCTGGAGGAATATGTACAGAGGCTAAGAAAGATAAGGAGCCTTGTTCCTGGAGACTAAAATTACCTGTAGTCTTCACTAGTATCCATTCCAAATCCTTTCTGGAGACCCTTTCAGAAAACTGATTTACTTAAATCGAAAGCCCATTCAAAGGCTGTTGTTTAGAATGCCTGTGGAGACATACTTTTCTAGGCTGAAAAATATGGTGTTATGGAAAGAAATCTCTCTAAACAATAGAGCTGTGCTTCATGTTTTGTATTTTCCCGTACATCTTATGTTACAGTCATCTACTTTAGAACATATTTAAATTGCAAATAACTAATAAATGTAGAACCCAACTCTTCTGGTCTGTACCAGCATTTCCCTTCCTGCTCCTCCTGTTAACAGTGCTTTGCTAAAATTCACCAGCACAAACACAAACAATGCTATATTAAAAGAGTTTTGATATTATTAAAAAAAAGCCAAAAAACCCAAACCATAAACCAACCAAACAAAAAACCCCCAAAACACAAAAAAAACCCCAACAAAGTAAGACTTTGCTTTGTTAAGCAACATTTTCTCCGCAGGAGACCCTCCAGGAATCCCCCTTGTGTTCAGTTCATGAGATAGTCCATAAATTCACTATGTGAAACAATGTTATATGAAAAAATCATTGAATGGATTTTTTTTTCTGGGTGTTGGTTTTTGTTTGTTTGTTTTAACTGAAGGTGTTTAGAGAAAATCTGAGAAGAGAACAGACTAAGTATAAGAGCAACTGGGATGGAGCTGCAGGCCTCTCAGAGTTTTGCATGCCCAAGTGCTGTCAGCTGTGGAGCGTGAGGATCCAGGGCCTCTTGTTGGATGCTCTCCATGTCTGAGCACAGTTAATGGTGGATTCATGCCGTCTCTCCATGCGTGCACGGGCTGGTACAGCCGAGTGCCAGTGACTGGGGAGACTGAGATGCAGGGGAAGCTACTGGGCAGACTGGGTGCCTAAGCCCAGCTGCTGGAGGGATTCACTTTGTGCATTTGTATTGACATATTTCCCAGAAACAGACAAAAAACTGCCAAGCCCAAAAAAAAGTTGTAAGCCTCTTAAAGGCTGAATTAAAAAATTCTCTGTGTGGGTTTCCATCTTTGCTGGCCTGCTTGGCTGACACTGTCATAAGAAATGAGGGTCTATGCCCTAGGTAGTGGCAAGGAACCAGTCTAGTCACCAGTAAGTTTGTAGAGGATGGTGCATCTTACTGGGGGCTACCATGTTGGGCGCTGGAGGAGAAAGAGGATCATGAGCAGGAAGGTTAGCATTCCTTGTTGTTCTACGTGTTGTACAATATAGACACAGATGGCTGGTGCAGATCTCTCCTGATAATACATTCATGCTTGTTTGGGGGTGCATTCTTGTCTGCTTTCAGGGTCCCTGAACTAGAGGAGAGGACTGTCCCTGAATTTGATGCTGTGACTAACAATTTCTGCTCTAGGCAGTGCTTAGAGGGGACTGGAAACTATGATGCAGTAGGTACGCAGTAAGTGCACATCTGTGGTGTGCTACAATAAGACAATTGAGAACACTGTTAGACTGGATTTTATATGCAATAAAATGTTAGATAATCATTTCATGTTTCTAATTAGTCTAGTGTTAACGTAGACACAAAGTGGCAGATGACAGTATTACTCAATAAAAAATAAGGCATAGTTTATCATCTGCAGTGTTACTTACAATTTATCTTTTTTGATCTGATGCAGAAACAGGAATATTCAAGAAGATCTCTGAGGTTTAGCCACAGTAGCAGATGGGGTTGAATCTGTAAAGGAGATTGTTTTGTCTGCTTTGAATTGAAATTAAAAGCTGTTGCAATGACAATTCATCTAGTATGAAGAATTAGGAAACAATGTACAATTACTTTGGGGTTTTTTACTTTTAATAGTAACCCTTTTAAAAGTAGTAATTATAGCATATTATTCATTGAAGTCTGGAATGCCTACATTGCATGACAGTTCCAGTTTAGGAAAACTGTTTAAAGCAATTGACAAAAGACTTTTTCTTCAAGTGCCATGTTATTGTTTTATTTTGAACTTTTATAAATTCAAACTTTGTATTGGGTTCGCATGGCAAGGTTTTGGTAGTTGGGGAGGCTACAGGGGTGGCTTTTGTGAGAAGCTCCCAGAACCTTCTCCCATGTCCAATGGAGCCAATGCCAGCCAGCTCCAATCCAGACCCATCGCTGGCCAAGGCTGAGCCCAGCAGAGATGGTGGTAGCATTGCTGGGATAACAGTTAAAAAGGGGGAAAAACCTGTGCAACTGCAGATGGAGAGAGGAGTGAGATTATGTGAGACGAACAGCTACGCAGACACCAAGGTCACTGGAGAAGGAGGGGGAGGAGGTGCTCCAAGTGCTAGAGCTGAGATTCCCCTGCAGTTTGTGGTGAAGACCATGGTGAGGCAGCTGTGCCCCTCCAGCCCATGGAGGTCCACAGGGGAGCAGAGATCCACCTGCAGCCCATGGAGGACCCCACACTGGAGTAGTGTTCTCTTTTTGCATGTGAAAATAGCTCATTTTTTCTCGGTCATTTAGCCTTCTATTCATAAGACTATACTGCTATATGCTCTCTGCATGGCTACTCATATTTTCTAAGCTACTTTTCCTAGTATTACTTTATTCAATCAGTAATGATCGTATACTGCGTTGTTTTAGACTAAATATTACACTTAATCTAATACTCTTTATTTCTGAGGCCTAGTAAAATTTGCAAGAATTATTTGAAGCATAATAAAGACTCTTTTCATCTTTGGTTACTGATGTTAGTCATATACTGATGACTCTCTTTAACACTTGAACGCTTTCACAGTACTATTTGGGACTTTCAAGTCGGTTCTGTTCCAATACCACCACCATTTTTCAAAGAGACAGGCAGACAACAAAAGAGGAAACATATTTGCCTTTGCAAAACACTAAAATCCTACAAATCTGTGCTATTGCATGGGCTGCTTTGTCACAGGGCTTCCTTGCACATTAGCAGGACCCTGGCTCTGCACAGCATCTGGTTCTTGGTCTTCTGCAGCAAACACAACATGTGGAGTGGGGGCATAAATGGAAGCCTCTTGCACTGTTTACCAATACACTGACATGGATTAAAAAGATTAAATTTCAACCCCATGAAGCAGTCAGCAGGACACAATAATAGCAGGGTGCCTGGTGCAGGTTTTGCTTGCTCTCGTTAGACTGGCTTATAGTCTTGACAGTCCTGCTCAACATTTGAACCCCAGTTCACAGATCACACAGCTTTTTCTTTTCTGGTAGAAATTTATGACTAAATTTGCAGCAGCTTTCCCTTTCAATAGCCCAAGAGAAATGGAGTGGTCCCTCCAGAGCAGCTGGAACATGTGGCTTTGGGTCCAGCCACCCACATCCTCTCAGAAACTGGACAGGTATTTCCAAAACAAGAGGCTGAAAATACTGGGGAGCAGGGACAGACAACACCACTGACAGATTCCTGCTAGCACATTGGTAATGCATCACCTCCAGGGAAGCATTACACCAAATGTTGTACCAAGTGTAAGATAGGTTTTCTTTCATCTCTGCAGACAAACAACCTTCCACTATCCACGTGTACACAACAAAGCATCATGTATTGGCTTTGATTTTTAAGCAAACATGGTAAATCAAGCACGGGATGTAAAAAACTATGTTGTTTTAAGAAGTTCAAAAGCAAGCTTCAATTGTGCAAGTCTTTCAGGTGCAAACGTTGGCTAAGGCCTTGCCCTTCTGTTGTCCTGCAATAGGAATTTACACAATTGCTTGTTACATGTATTTTTGTGTGGGCACATGGGCACATAGATGGTGATGGATATCTTGCATCACTGCAAAAAGTGGTGCAATTTTATCCCGAGGTCTGCTTTCCTCACAAAATGGATGTGTGTACGAAAAGCTGCCCCAACAACTGCAACTCTTATTGATAAAACTGAGGAGCACAGAACAGGATGAGACAGTCTCATACTAAAGTTATTAATATACTTCAATCACAAACAGGATATAAAACCTGTGGTAGGCACTCAGGATTTCCTGCCTGCTGGAAGAACACAGGTTTATACGACAAGTGATTTGCACACTAACCTCTCTCCCAAAAGACAGTATGGTGCTGAACCACAATTAAAATAGTTGAAACAGCAGGTGCTACAGGTTTTTCAAATGAAAAGTAACCTGGCAGCAGGAGAGGACCCAAACCAGCAGCCTCTGCTTCTGTGAATCTTTGCTCTAAGTGCAAGCATAGAAAATTTCAGCTACAAACTTCGTTTTACGTAACAAAGAATGTATCACTCGACAAATTTACCTTGTGACTTTTAATAATTGCTTTGAGTGCATCTCATCAAGCTCACACATGCATCTAAGTCATTCTAATCCAGTCTTGATTTTACACTCCCTAAGATCTCAACTGCGATAATGAAATTACTGATACAAAAGCCTTGGTCAATCACCACAAGTTAGAGCAGGGATTACTAACAGAGAAAAACATATTCAAGCAAGACACCACAAATCATGCTTTATTAGTAGGGGATTTTGGGGAAAGATGTAACAATCTGACTAGAAGTATCTCTATTAAAAATTGCTACAGATATTATACCCAATAGCAAGCATGCATCTTTTGTCCCCGTGGAATGGGCAGAACAGAGTTCATTTTCACACTACATATTCTCAAGAAAAAAAAAATTCTGTATTACATATTTTCCAACTTAAAAATCTGTCAAAGGTGCTGAAAAGGGAAGGGATCACAAACGAAGTATGACAAATTCGTTTGAACAAAAGGCAGTTCTACCATTTGCCCATGTTGATCATATGCTGTCACCAACACACCTGGGTGTCGAAATGCAAGAATCACAGTCATGTAGGTTGGAAAAGATCTCTAAGTTCATTGAGTCCAACCTTTAACCCAGCACTACCAAGTCCACCACTAAACCATGTCCCTCAGTGCCACAACTACACGTCTTTTAAATACGTCCAGGCATGGTGACTCCACCATTTCTCTGTGCAGCTTGTTTCAGTGCCTGACAACCCTTTCAGTGAAGACATTTTTCGTAACAGCCAATCTAAACCTTCCCTGGCACAACATGAGGCCATTTCTTCACATTCTATCACTTGTTACGCAGCAGAAGAGCCCAACCCCCACCTAGCTACAACCTCCTCTCAGGCAGTTTTAGAGAGCAATAAGATTCCACCTGAGCCTCCTTTTTTCCAGGCTAAATAGCCCCAGCTCCCTCAGCTGCTCCTCATCGGACTTGTGCTCTAATGAACTGCCTCAAATAAAATCTGTACTTTACTTAGGGAAGGCTCTAGAAGTATAATGAGAATATAAAATATAATCACACAAAGAACAAAGTCTTCTGTCTTTGGTTTGGTTTTTTTTTGTAAGCCAATCAACTATAATTTCTAAACATGCCGACATTCACAGCCCACAGACCTTAGCTTTCCCTTTTCTGTAACAAGAGAAAGAACAGGGATAAGCTGTCAAATGTGATGATGTTTCAGATCCCATCCTGCTGTAGGCAAATCATAGATTAACATCATGTGGGCAAACCAGCTGAACTTTTAGGCAAGATAAATATTTATTAACATAGTAGCAGAGCAAAATCGAGGCATCTGAACAAATTTTCTGTAAACTATGATAAAATACTACTGACTAGAGAGCTACAGCTCTTGAATATACACAGACATAGTGAACACTGAGACTTTTCTTTCACCGTTAATATTAAAAGAGCCTTTGCCTTTTCAAAAAAGGAAAGGAAAAAAAAAAAATGTTAGAGACTAAAATGCTGCAGGCAGATCTTTTCTACTGGTAGGTTGTCCCATTAGTGATATTTAAAAATACCCCTAAAGATATAAGATATTGTGGTGGGTTGACCCTGGCTCCATGCCAGGTGTCCACCAAAGCTGCTCTGTCACTCCCCTCCACAACTGGACGGGGGGAGAAAACATAGTGAAAGGTTCATGGGTTGAGATAAGGACTGGGAGAAATCACTCATCTAATATCATCACAGACAAAACAGACTCAAATTTGGGATATTAATAGAATTTATTGCTAACAAAATCAGAGCAAGATAATGGAAAGTAAAATAAATCTGAAAAACACTTCCCCCCCCCACCTCTCCCTCTGCCCTCAGTGGCGCAGGGAGACAGGGAATGGGGGTTGTGGTCAGTTCATCACCCATTGTTTCTCCTGCCATTCAAGGAGAGGAGTCCTTACCCAGCTGCACAGTGGGGTCCCTCCCATGGGAGAAAGTTCAACATGAACTTCTCCAATGTGAGTCCATCCCACAGGCAACAGTTCTCCATGAACTGCTCCAACATGGGTCACTTCCATGGGGTGCAGTCCTTCAGGCACAGCCTGCTCCAGTGTCGGTCCCCCACAGGGTCACCAGTCCCACCATGAAACCTGCTGTAGCATGGACTTCTCTCTCCACAGGTCCCTGCCAAGACCCTGCTCCAGCACAGGCTTCCTATGGGCTCACAGCCTCCTGTGTGAGGTGTGGGGCTCCTTCCTGGGCTGCACGTGGATATCTGCACGCTGGTGGTCCTCCATGGGCTGCAGGAGCACAGCTGCTTCACCACAGCCTGCAGGGGAATCTCAGCTCGAGCACGTGGAGCACCTCCTCTCCCTCCTTCTCCACTTGGTGCCTGCAGCCATGTTCCTCTGCCCAAGAACATGTTTTTTTTCTTTCTTAAATATGTTATCACACAGACATTCCTGTCATTCCTGCTTGGCTCAGCCTTGGCCAGCACCGAAGCCAACTGGCATTGACTCTGTCAGACATTGGGGAAGCTTCTGGGAGCTTCTCACAGAAGCCACGCCTGTAGCTCCCCACTACCAAAATCTGGCCACACAAAGCCAATAGAGATAGTAATTCACCATAAACTATGCAAGTATTTATATACCTTGAATAGGTAGTGGGTTTTGAATCCTATATTTTTTTCCACTAAACCAGATTTTGATAAGGTGATAATTTAGACAAGAGGATTTAAAAAAAATGCTGCAGCGGTGATAGGATTTAGAAATATCCTGATATGTAAGACTAGGATTCTAAAATTATCTTGTCCAATAACTCCATTTTAGCATTGAGGAGTAAATCAACCTCTTGATTATCCTCTCTCTCCAGGGAACATCATGACTGCTCATCCAAACAAATCTTACTGCAATGGCCTACTGAAAAAACTTTTAGCAAAATTATATTACTAACTTGTTTTGAAGAACATAACACAAAAGTGCAAACAGAGCAGAAGACACTTGGCAAAAGTTTGATTTCCATTTATTTTCAAATTATATTAGCAGCAGAGTTTTTGGGTTTTGTGGAAAGTTTTTTAGTTGTTCATTTCTTTATTTTTTTAGTTATTATAATTTGGTTATTCACTTAGGGTGTTTCTTGGATTTTTTTTTTTTTTTAGTTTTCCATTGAGTTGAGTTTTTTGTTTGTCTCAGCAATTATGAACGATTCTTTATTATAACAATCATGCAAATGACACAGATAAGCCTGAAACTCGAAAATCTGTATGCTTGAGATCCCATCATGCTCTTGAAACCGTCCTGGAGTCATTCCTGAGTAAAAAGTTGGGGTATGAGAACTGACACAAGACTCCAGAATTTTAGAATGTAAACTCATCTAGAATGTTATCAACAGAAGAAGGAAGACACTTGATTTTTCTTAAACAGCATAGTAAGAAATTTTTTTTAAAATCTCGAGGTTTTTTATAAAGTAAGTTAGAAAACATTACACAATTGTTAACAGTATAATTGGTCTAAGTATCCTAAGTAAAGAAAGACTTCCAAAAACAATTTAGAGTGAGAAGACATATATTGCATATTGAGATAGCTATCAATTTTAAGAGGTAGATGACAATATTAATCTATTATAATTATTTGGGAAAGGTAGCAGTACAACTTTTATGTAAATATCATTAAATATTATCCATACAGTGTCCCTACATGGATAAGAATGTAAAGAGAAGGAAGAACACTGCCTCTCACCTAACAGCAATATTCATCTAATTCCTTGGTCTGCATCACCAGCTCTCCTGGAAATGCAAGTGGGGGGAATTGAAAGGATTAGTAAGGCAAGGAAAAAAAATAAAATCAACCCTCTTTGTGTATGTAGGCAAACAACAGGCAGAACACACCATCCAGACTGCAATGAGGGTGGCTGAGCTCACAGCACAATCCTCAGGACAGTGTGGCTACATTGGGTGGAAACAGTGGAAACCCACACAGGCAGAAAAAGAAGCATCAGAAGTCATGCGCGGTACGTCCCATGATGCCAATTCAGACTCATTGCCTAATGTATTTATGAAGGTGCTTCACTGCTGGAAAAGCATTTCTGTTCCTATTCACCCATGTCCATCAGCTTCTGGGTTACCATTAAGAGGAAAAAGCAGTAAGTAATAGCAGCACTGATGGAAAGGCTTTGTCACAGTGATGATCAGAGGATGTAGCTAACCTGCCAAATCTGTAAAACGCTGGCTGTTACTAAAAGCATCCATCTCAAACTGTTAAAAGCACAGCTCAGTACAAAAATGGGATCACAATTTTTCTGTCCTTTGGATAGTCTTCAAATTTCTTCAGGTACCATCTGGAAAAGAAAGAAAGAAAACTGAGGAGTATTGACTCTTCAAAACACTGTTGATGAAGTAATTGTACAATGTGTCCAATTTAATCCTTACATGTTTTTGTCTACAAACGAAAAAAACACCTTTAGAACCTACTCTGGATAGAAAAATGGCATTTACTGCACTCATCCTAATGACATCTAATCACCAACTACAACAAAACTAAGTTACAGCTGCCAGCAATGGGAAATCAAACCAACATAGGTGGTTAGATCAGTCAGGGAAGGATTAGGAAATTCTTTCAAAATGTATGTTGTTACACACCATGAGTATTTGCATTTTAGAAGTAGAGGGAGAAAAAAATTAAATCAAAAACATGTCATTGAATAACGACTTCACATGGAAGCAAGGGATACTTCACATACTGGAACAAGAGTCCCATTCTGCATAGAAAAATTTTCAGTTCCATGCAGGATTTGGATAATCAAACTGAATATGACAAACGTTTCGCTAGCCTTAGTGCTAATACCCCTCAAAGACCATTACTATTTTCAAATCCAGACAATTAAAAAAAGAACAAATTTAGAGCACTATCAGATGTTCTAATTTGTGTTTTCACCTTACATAACAAGCACATTTACTCCCATTTTTGAATATTTATTCTTCTGCTTCTCTGACATAAAATAACTAAGTACACCAGGGCTCCTCAAAGGTGCAGATATTCATATTACCAATAGCTAACTGCAAGATCAAAGCTGGAATAAACAGAGAACAAAACATACAATGCACAATAATCTGCATCTGTGGAATACCATCATTACACTATTTATCCATTTTAGTAACTTATTCTAAATTTTTTAAACAGACTACACTAAAATGTTTCTTCATTTACATTTTTGCCATTTTTAGTTTTATGCATTTTTCCTTTAGTGTAAATAACTTCCTTTAACAACATTTAGCTTTTCTTGATGTTTTGAAAGAGTGCCATCAAGGCTTAAGACTGATGGAAACCAAGCTTGGAATTTGAGCCTGACAAACATAATATACAAGGAGAGGCAGAAGAACCTGTCATTGCTTCATTTGGCAAGGAGCAGACACTCAGAACTCAACTAGATGAGGCCTGGACAACTGGACATGGCCTTGTGGTTTGCCCTGGTTGGAGCAGCCACACCAGTTGACTGGACAACCTTCAAATGCTCCTCCCAACTCAAGATACTCTGCAACTCTGCTCACTAATAACAGGTGATAAAACAGGAAGAGATGGTCATTGGTGACAGATTTGGAAGGCTCAGGTTGGATAGTAGAAAAAACTTGTTCACTGGGTGGGTAATACAGACCCAGAACACCCTACAAACAAGGGGCAGGAAAACCTCTGTTTCTGGAGGTTTTCAGGACTTCACCAGACATAGACATGGCTGCCCTCATAGACTGTCAGCAATGGTTTTTTTTTTCCAATCCATTTCCTCCTTAATTTCATGTTTATTTCCTCTTATGCCACTAAGTTTCAACATGAGATCCAAACAGAAAGCTGAAAATAACCAAAATAAAATTAATGTATTCAAATTCTTTTAAATATACTATTCCTTAAAGAGAATTCTTTCAAGAAACAAGTCTCCTCAAACTACGGGCCTTCTTGTTAGCAGAAAAGCCACATTAGGCATATAGTACATGAGCAGTCAGAACGTTTAGAGTAGAGATTTTATTAATTATCATCTACCAGAACTGTTTTCATATTGTCCATACACGACTATAAAGTGTGCCTGTTAAAGACAACTTGAGTGATTTTCAAGCTTTTAATATTATAGAAACAAGTTTGAGAAGGGAAAGTATATGATTAAGTAAGAAAATATTGCCAGACTCATCTCTAATCTTTACAGATCCAGGATGAACTACCTTCGTTTAAACATTATTTTGACCACCTCATACTGTGTGTTTATGCTCTGTGCTATCCTTCTGAAATTCTGCAGTGCTTAGTCTTCTCAGGGTATTCTCTACCATATTCCGCCCTACAGCAGCAGTCACTTTCACAAGACTTGCTCTGCAACATCCCTATAGGATGAGGCATAATTTGTGAAATGGAGATGCAGTGTGGCACAGAGACAATAAAAATGAAAAGACAAACACTTACTGGTGGTGTTGTTTTGCCCTTGAACCCAGGATGAAAAGAGTACACAACGCAAACGCAAGGCTTTCAATGGTGCAGCAGGCAAGGGCAAACCCAAACCATTCCAGGATCTCTCCAAAAAAGTTGGCCCCACTGACATACTCAAACATTCCTCCTGAAAGCAGGACAGAATTACTTCAAAGGCACCTTAATCAAGATGTCCAATGTTATCTTTTACTGTTCATCAAATAAGAGCTGTATCACCAATGTCTCTATATAATCTTTAAAGGCAGTGAAGGCTGCATTTTTCAGTTCAAGCTGTACCATGAAGATCACTTCAGACCTCATTCTAAGACAAACCTTCGTTAGCTCCATTTTTCCTCTTTAAATAATGAAGAAAATCAGATTTATTAGCATCAGAAACAAGCAAAAGCCTTTGCAAATAATTACTTAACAATTATATCAAACTAGTTCTTTGATCATACACTAAACCTTTTTTAAAATATGTAAAAATAGAAGACATGCTCCCCTTGAGTCCCAGAAAATACTCATAGGGTTAGTCAGCCTACAATTTTTCATTTCTTTAAGTACTTCTGAAATTAAGTTAATTATGAACAATATTATTATCATGAAGTTCCAAACTTATTCTCTGGCTTAAAATGTGTTGCACTTTTGTTCCCATTCCTCATCAGATCTGCTGTTTCAACATTAACACTCCATGAAAAAATAGGCAATCTGTGTTAATTTATAAAATTCCCAGCAGGTGAGTACCAATTGTTTATAATTGAGTGTACAACAGATTTAAGAATTTCACCCTAATTCCAAAGTCAGGGTACAAATTGATAACATCTCAGTCAATGGGACTAAACAAACAACTATTTGGCAAGTGTAATACAGGGCATGTTTTGACCTAATTACACTACTTTGTGACAAAAGAAAAGTGAAATTCTTGCACTTAAACTGGATAAGCAACATCAAAAAGACCAGCTCCTCCTGATCTTGCAGCAAATAACATATTTCCTTCAGAACTTTTTTGTACACTGTACACAGTACAGTATGTTCCTATTCATTTTTCACATGAGCACTTTGATTTAGATATTTTAAAATTACAAGTTACCTTCTTGGTGAAAAATAACAGTCTGCCTTATATATCTTAGTTGTTGCTTTCTCTTGGTTGTTAATTTTTTTTTTAAATAAAACTGGAAGAACTAAGAGAAAAAAATGTAGAGAAACAGCAGAATTCAGATGTAGTATTATTTTTCTGCTCTCTGTGAGTATAATGTAACTGGAAGAGTGGCTGTTTCCAAAAGTGTCAATAAACCTGAACACTTCAATGGGCTCCATAAGAAAGCCTTTCATATTCTTCATTTTCCCATGAAGGCCAGAATTCATAATGCCAAATTCATTTGGATTTCTGTCCTCTTTCCCCTGCATCTTCCTTTCCACAACTGTTGCTGCTCTCCGATTACTTAAGGTACCTCCCTTTTCATATATGGGACACTAGATGGGTCACACACTGAGTACTTTCTGCATTCCCCTCCTGCCCCCACACTGAGTTGATAATTTAGGTCTTCCTTCTCCACCCACCTGCTTGTTCTCTGAAAAGCTGGACATTTTCACCCCTTTTTAAAAATACAGCCAAAGTTGGTCAAGAAACCCAAAGACTTGCACAAGCCAAGTGAAATCACGAAACGAATTCCTTACAATACTTGGCTTAAGAGGAAAAAACTGTTTCCCAAACTACGAAATCACTTTCTGATGTAGACAACAAAGTGCTATTTCCAGTTGTCACTTACATCATAAATTACTATCTCCTCTAAAATACACCAGGCTTTAGAAGGTCATTTTCACACAGAATCATTTTAGTTTGGAACAGATTTCTTGAGATAATCTTGTCTAACCTCCACTGCTGAAGCAGAATCAGCCAGAAGAGGTTGCCCAGGACTATGCCCAGTCTGGTTTTGAGTATCCCTACAATCTCTCTGAGCAACTTGCTCCACACCTGTGTGTTTGACCCTCACAGCAAAAAAAAAAAAAAAAAAAAAATTCAGGTATAATTTTATGTGCTTGAATTTTGTTTCCAGTGCCTCCGGTCCTGTCACTGGGTAACACTAAGTAGAGTCTGGTTCCCTCTTCTTCGTTCCCTTCTATCATATATTCATAAACTTTGGTAAGATCCCCCTGAGCCTTCTCTTCTCTAGGCTGAACAGTCTCTCCACCTCTTCTCATATGAGACAGCCTTCTTTTTGCTGTATTAATTTCTGTACCATTTTTACTTACCTCTTGGTATCTTGTAACCGGTTTCCCCTGGTTTTCTCAGATTTCTGAGAATATGATCAGAATGAATATTGATGGCCATGCCGATCAACCACCCTAAAAAACCTGAAGAGAAATATTGAAAATACTATATTTAGTACACTGAGCCAAAGCACTTGTTCAGAAAACAAACTACAGTCAGATACCATATTAGGCATATTGCCTCAAAACAGTAGCAATGTAAGCAGTAAAAACAGTTCTGGTGACATCCTGCACAGTCCCAGTCACACACTGTGCTCTGCAGTTAGTAGAGCTCACAGTAGTCAACAGCTCCCCAGACAAGAAATAGTACTGTAAAAATGAAGTTTATTCTTATGTTGCTAGACTTATATAAATGTATGCATGTGCAAATATGCAGATGTAATATTTTCCTAACTTCCACACAGTTACTCTATGTTAACTCATAGTTAATGAGGAATAACTCATAGTTAACATAGGAAACTCAGTTTCCTAACTCCACATGTTACATAAACAAATACTCTAAAATTTTAAACACCAAAAGGAACAGCCACTCTCAGTCTTCCCAGAGGGACACATCTTAGCCCCAGTCTCCTTTTACTTTTTTACTGATAGCATATCAGAATTTCTCCAACAGATTTCTGTGCAATAAAAGCAAGACAACTGTGAAGGAATTAATGTACCATTTACTCATGTCATTCAGCAAAATGGTTTAGCCATTTATTCCAGCCTTTCAGAGAAACTGAGATTGTTGTCACATTTTGCGTCCTTATGTTGCCATGAGGGTGGGATAAATAAAAAGGAATTTAGAATTGAAATTTATTATTTTCACCCCTTGGCAACATGTTACCTATGTTATCTTCCCTTGAAGACAGCATTTCTTGCTACTAGGAACAGAGAGGATCTGTGTTGAGAGGTGAAGCAGTGCCTCATCTCAGATTCTGTGATTAGTCTTTCCAAGAAGATGCATAATCACCTGGAGCATCCAGATACCTATTGATATTAGGAGAGATACTGGTAACCTACATCTCTTGTCTACAAGACTATATCCAGATAAGGACAATGCACATGCACTCTTCAGGTCTGATCTGTGAAGAGAGCAGAGGTGGCACATGTGCTTAACTGCCTGATTGCCAGATAAAAAGCCTCATGCAACAGATGAGGTGCTGATATTCTGTCACCTTCACCTTGTGAGTTACAGGTGCTGCTCTGCTTTGCAGAGCTGCTACTAAAAAAAGGTGTTTTGATACACAAAAGAGCCATCAACATTCAAAGGAAGTCGTTGAATAGGGACCTAAAGGAGTAAGAAAAGACACATGGCATACTGCAAAGGGTTTGAAAAAGCTAAAGCAAGCAAAGGAAGGAAGGAGTTTTCAACTAAAAGCACAGATAGATTAAGAAAGAACACAAGGGTGAAGCCCACAGATGTATGTATCCCTGTTTGCAGCAGCCATCACTTCAGGCTATCATGGGCTCTCTTGGTAAGTTCACAAGCTCTTTTTATTGGCATGTACACGTAAGGTACATGCTGAAAGATCATGAAGTTGTTCTTGGTTTGCAAGCTCACAGTTCTGCATTTGAAACAGAACATTCCCATTTCCTCTGAAAACAGATGTGTTCACTGCTCTGAACTAAACCAAAACAGTCCAGATAAACCATGAGGAAATGACATCAAAACCATATTCCTGTTCCAAATCAATTGCTGGTGTAGATATAAGCTATCGTGTTCCCAAAACCAGACAAACTGTATAAGGTGGCTCCACAGACAGAGAACACATCAGTTGTTTGAAACCTCTCACCATGATGGTTAATCAGCCTGACTTCTCCAATTTTCTGTCTTCACTGGAAATTTCTCATTTCAGCTTCCAGCTATTGAACCTTGGCTGGCTGATAGTTGTGGACACTTGCATTTATCTTCCACATGTAACTTCATACAGCTTAAGAAATATCAGCAAATACGCTTTCTTGCTGTTATTTTCTAATATTGTAGTACTTTTTTTAGTAATTTTAAACAGAAAGAGACTGTCAGATATTTTTGAAGTACTAGAACATAATAATCTACCTGTTCAAGGAGTACCCAGTGTACAATACATCACTTTGGCATTTGCATTAACCAAAGCCACAAGCATAAACCACAGATATTTGGAGATGCCCAGCTGGGATGAATACCAAATAGCAATTATAAATTACTAAGATCCAATTATGTTGATATGCACTACAAGACAAAAAAAAAATCCCAAAAGATATTCTAATCACAGGAAGGAAAAAAAAAAGTTTAGCTGTTTAATGGGCACGCCAAATTTTATCCCAAGATTTATTGTAATTACAGTCTCAAAAAAATCAGCAATGGTCACACTATTAAAGTGGTGCCTATGTATACCAGGAATCTTCACTTTCTTAGTTTTCCAGATAACTTTTTAAAGCACTAGCTTGACTTACAGTAGTCACCAAAGCAACATTTCACTTATGTTTAGCAGTACTAAAAATATATATATGCACATATTCCAAACTGTTATTGTTTGAACAAAAAAGCAAACAAAACCACAACAAAACCCACAAATACAAAACTAACTATTCATACAAAGAAGTATTCATAACTGAAGACAGATGAACCTAACTATTGTCATGTATACATTTGCATATTTCAGAAAACCTTGAAACTTTAAAAAAAAACCCCAGAAACCACACCCAGCTCCCCCTTTGCCCCAGGAAACCCGAACAACAAGTCTTATTAATTTAATTTTTTTTCAAGATAACTGAGGAAGGAATTGATTTATGGTTCATTAATCATTATTTGTTCACAGCACTGTATTAAGATATCTTTTGATTACAGTACTGAACTAGGACACTGAAAAAGTCTGCCTGGCATCAGAGTCTTCAACAGTTTTCATGAATGGATCTTTTAACCCTTTTTTTCCTGGATCCCGGTTTAAGGAGACTGGAAATTTGAAAGCATTAAGAGAATTTCAAATATATCCTAGTGCCCTCTGAAGTCATTCCATTGCACCTCAATTTCTCTATTTTTAGCACACAAGCAGCACTGCCTCCTTATCCTGGCACGAGAATCTAGTTGGATGTAAATTTCTTCAACCTTATATTCATGACAGCATTTAGCACAGTTGTCCTCTATTGTCATCCGCAACAACACTGTTAATAAAGACAAAACATTATTTTTCTTGCTGTGAAAGGCTTGAGAAATCCAGGAGAAACGCTAACTTGCTCTGGCTACAGAATAACAAGAAGGGTACTGACTCAGATCAAGGATCTACACAGTCCAGCACTCAACCTTTGACTGATGAGGCAAAATATTCTGGTTTATCTTCAGATGAAAATGATCTTTCTGTAAAGATTGCATTAGGAAATGATACTATCATTTTGGCAGTAGGCCAAAGCAGATGCCTAGGAAACAAAAAAATAGGCTAAAGAGTACTTTGTCACTAAACACCTTAGCCTTTTAATTATACACATGGCTTCAAGTCTAAATGTAACCTCACTTCCCAACTGCGGATGAATGATCAACCCCTCCACCCCTTCCTTGTGGGCCCGTTTTGTCATTTGACAAATCCTATCTCTATTATGAGGGCAGGTGTCTTGGAGCCTGTGTGTGTATCACGTGTAAATATCCTGACACCAAGGACTTGTGGCATTTGCCATGGTATCTCAGTAGTTAGCAGCTACCCATGCTAGATTTTTTACTCCATGAATTTGTTTACTTTAGTTTAATCTACATGTTACACAGAAAATCTACTTTACTAGTTCTACACCTGCATGCTGCTGATTCCATGAAGGGCTTCAAGTTTCTCTATTGAAAAAATTACATGACACATATTTACTTGGGTGTTAAAGAGTAAAGATCACAGTCAGCTCATCTAGCACCAACAGTGTGGAAAGAAGTGTCAGTTCACAGTTCTAAAGCAAAAAAGGTTAAAAGGCTTCCAGCTACACCAATTAGAAAATTACCTATTAAAAGACTTATAAAATGGCATTGAAGATACTATAAAATCACAATAAAAAATTAAGAGCTATGAAGACAGAGGAAAATTACACCTGATGTTCTCATAACATGATTTAACTCACCTGTAATGAAGCGTGAATCTCCCAACCAGCCCGGAGGGTAAATTGCATAGTTGGTTAAGCTTCGGCCCTGCAAGTATCCATTGAAAACACAGAACAGAAGTGCTAACACAAAAGTGAAAAATGGTGTTGGTTTTCCTTCACGGATCAGAAGAGGAAATATAAGTGCTCTATTACAAACAAAGAAAAGAGAATTTATTGTATTATCCACAAAAAAAGATAGTTTTGAAGTCTGAACACTGTCCACACTATCCTATTTTTCAAATTCTCAGCACCAGTCCTTGGTGCCTGTTTGAAAGGATAGTTGCTCTTGCTTTAACAAGCAAACGTTCATTTTGTTGCCTAATTGGAATTACAAGATCAGTCCTCTCTCTCAGTATGGCAGAAATTTTGAACTTTGTATCCAAACCAATCAATTTGGTGAGAGGAGTAAAGGCAACGGATATTAAGCACTGCCCATTTTTGTCCTCTGTTCTAAATTCTCAGTTGCATCACTAAGCTTTCTGAAATGAGCCAGGTCTCAAAATCCATCCACCAAATTCCCCCAACACTTCTAAGGAGGAAAGTCAATCCCCTTGAAATTAACCTAATTGAGCTCAGTTTCCTCCCTACCCTGTAAGCCAAAACATTAATTGCTTCACCTCAACAATTTTGGTCTACTATATGACGTGTTAAAGATGTGACAGACCCACAATTGCCATTCCATTTGGGAAAGGAATCTTGATTGCTATTCCTGGGGGATTATGCATGTAAACAAACAAGCTCCAAACAAGAAGAGCAGGTGAATCTTCTTGGCAACTCCCAATTGCCTATTGATTTAATTACAACCCATAATGATAGAGAAGCGGGATCACCCAAGCCTGAGTGTTCTTCACGCGTTTCCCGTCTACTCAAGGACTACTACTTCAAAGTAGCCTTTCCAAAGGAATCACAACCATAAGAGCGTTCAAGAAAGACTAATAAATTAATTGATAGGATTACTTAAAGCACACTACATTACAACAAACAGAACTAGATAAAAGACGTCTCTTCCAGTCTACGTTCACTTACAGAAGAGTCTCTCAGTTTGGCAATATCAACACGCAACTGGAAAAAAAAGAAACTGCAGCACAGCTCAGCTTTCTGTACAAAGCACTGCCTCACATTCCTAGCTATTCCCAGATACCGAGGATGAGTTAAGAACCCATGTCAAAGCCAGTATCTTTACACTTAAGAATAGAAAAAGGGGGAGCAAAGACACAGTCCTGAGTTTTCAAAGGCAACCACCAGGCCAGCCATATGTCATATACCTCCCCACCATGAGGAAGTGGATGGAATACTTTTGGTCAAAAGCAAAAGCTTTTATCAATAAACACCAGAAAATAACACTATCAGATGCACACATGGCTTAAAAGGAACCTGACAAATCTATCACTCCTGTCTTCATATGGTGGCAAAATTATTTGTGGAGTATGACGAGTAGCTGCTGTCCATAACTGGAAAGGAACAGCAAGACCTCACCTGAGCTCCAGCTAAGCTGCCTTGAGTATTTTTACAAAATGCTTGACTACTGTTGACTACCCGGCAACACAGGGTACTCAGCCTCAGCTTTGCCAGTATTTTTTAATGAATCATTGAATATTCTCAGCTAGAGGAAACCCACACCACAGGGCTCATCCAGTCCAAGTCTCGCAATGAACACTATGTTGAAAGACAATGTCGAATGGCATAATTGGAAAATAGGTACTGTTTCACAATATTAAGATTTTATCAGTACACGGTGCTGAACTTTTCTTGTTGGACCTCTATCCCCTTGGGACAATGTAATCAATCTATTGCTGAAGCGGGAGTCACCACGAGGTACCGCAGCAGCACAGGGATAGAGCGGCACGCTAAGGGAGCGCCAAGCGCTCCATTTCCACGCCGGAGCATTGCAGTGCACAGCACAGCGCACACACGGCAGTCAGCGCCGCATCGCCACAGCCGCTTACACAGCTCTCGTAACAACACAGATTATCTCAATGTAGCGAAACAGAACAGACGTCAGTAAGTATTACATTCAGTAAAAAACGCTAATTAGCAGGATAACTTGAACCCCTCCGGTCGGGAAGGAGCAGTTAGGTGTCTCTATGAAGACTGATCCCTTCTCCTGCTCACAGCAT
>VZRJ01012904.1:791641-853850 GCA_013397565.1 Ptilonorhynchus violaceus
GACCAGACGGTGAGAGCCGGGCCGGGTGGGGTGCAGCGGAGCGGGGGGCGCCGGGGCCGCCGGGCTGATGGTGGCGGCGCTTTTCTGCAGGGCTGGGCCGGCGGCTACCCCGAGATCGTGAAGGAGAACGAGCTGTTCGAGCGGTACTACCGGGAGCTGGGCATCGTGCCCGCCGGAGAGTGGGACGCGTTCATGGCGGCGCTGCGGGAGCCGCTGCCCGCCACGCTGCGCATCACCGGCTACCGCAGGTACGGGATGGGGCTCCCGCGGGCCGCTGCCCGGACAGCGTCTGCCAGAGCCACCTGACCCAGGGGGAGGTGCCCCTGCCCACGGCAGGGGATGGAACTGGGTGACCTTTAAGGCCTTTTCCAACCCAAACTATCCTGTGATTCTGTGATTCTCCATCCGGTGCCCCTCTGGGTGTCTCTCGCATGCAGCCACGCCAAAGAGATCCTCCACTGCTTGAAAGAAAAGTACTTTAGAGAGCTGCAGGACCTGGAGGTGGATGGCCAAAAAGTTGAGATGCCGCAGTCGCTGAGCTGGTGAGTGATGTGGAGGCAAGATAAGGCATTCTACGTGTTCCCAGCATCCAGCCTGGCTCATTAGTCTCTTTCTTCTGCCTCATCTCTTTTCCCATCTCTTTTCCCACAGGTATCCTGAAGAGTTAGCCTGGCACACTAACTTGAGTAGAAAAATCTTACGCAAATCCCCACAACTGGAAAAGTTTCATCAGTTTCTGGTTAGCGAGACAGAATGTGTAAGTTTTGGATAGATCTTTATTTTTTCTTTCTTATCCTGAGCAATGCTTTATTGAAATACATTATGAAAGACTGAGATTGCACCTTTTCTCTCACAAGTTGAGTACCTCAGAAGAATCTAGATTTAGTGTTGCTGTTGGCAGTGATTCACCCCATGACTGGCGCATAACAGTAGCTATAAATATTTTTCCTAAATTAATTGCAGTTTTTTGTTGTTTGGGGATGCTAAAATGAGTCCTTGTAAAACAGTTGCTGTTAGAAACCAAATGTTTAAATCTGGTAAAAAGTGCATGCATGTGCATAACAATGCTTATCTTAAGTGAGCCATGTTTGTCACTTGAGTGAGGCCGGTTTCTCCTCTCTTTGGAGCAGAAACTACATCTGTAGAATTAATACAATTGGAGTAAATAGGCAATTGTTAGAAATTACAATTGGGTGAAATGCTGTGATTTTTTTTTTTGTTAAATTCTGACAAAATCTAACCCAAAATTTATACTAGTGTGTTTCTGACTGCTTTATTATTTTACTATATAGTGATTTAAAAGTTTTATTGCAAAAGAAATGCATTGTTCTGTGGAATAAATACAAATTTAATTTCTTTTTTCCTTTCAAGGGAAATATCAGTCGTCAGGAGGCTGTTAGTATGATCCCACCTCTGCTGCTTAATGTTAGCCCTCATCATAAGGTAATTCTAAAATGTAATGGGTACAAAAGTTTTTTCACTGAAAAATTTAATTAAACTATAAATCACAACAGAAGGTTAAAGGCTGATACACAGTTCTGTTTTGTGTTGGTATGTTTTATGCTTTCTGCACAGCAACACTCAACTAGTGTTCAGATCACAAACACACTATCAGAGGAATATCTGCTTTTTCAGCTGTATGTAATACCCTGCAAAAAACGGTTAGGTTTTAAGTAGTTGCTTAGTCTTATTTTCAAAGTGTAAATGTGTTAAGCTGCATCTTAGTTATGTATTCGTGTCTCAACTTGCTTTTAAAGTAAGATGACTGTTTTTAACTTCTCTCCATCACACTGTGAATCGATGTAGTTTTCAGGATCCCAGTGATAATGTTCTGTCAGGTAGACTTCACTCCTCTATGCCTTTTGAAGAAGCTGCAAACTTCTGCTCTATAAATATGTTGACAAAATAATTTAGTTGAGCTGAAACATGCTGTTGGTGCTGGCTGCTCACTAGAGGGTGCTAACTTTAGCTGAAGTGTCTAAGGAATGCCCATGGTATTTTTTTATGGCACATTGTAGGAATGGGGATATCTTGTAGCAAACTCTGTTCTAACTTTTGTGATGTTTTCATACTCTGTGCTTGTTTGCAGACCAAATCTGTCAGGTGGCTTTACTCTCTTAATCTGTTAAATTAATGAGCTAGTTGCCTTGCTATCTCAAGCAGCCACATTGTGTTCTTCTTTCTTAAATTTTCATGCTGTATCTTAAAACTTTTTAGTTTATCAAACTTTTGACGTATGTTCTAAAAACTAGTTTGTACGTATTTGTTTTTATATTAACATTACTTAGCATACATAACTTTTTACTTTGTTTTGTCCTACTTTCACCCTAACCCATTGTATTTTACTGATAGCTGTTTTATGAGATGCAAGGTCTTCTCATCTCTCTTAAGTGAATAATAAATTGAAAGATCTAGTCCTGATGTGTCACAGGTGTATTTTGACTTTGTCTGGAGTTGAAGAGGTGATGAACACCTTTGTCTTAATGTAAAACACAAATTGTGGGAATGTTTTTGCACACACATATAATTGTATATGCTAAGCTAGCAGTATACAGGTTTTACATTGAATATTTAATTTGGGTGACTATTTCAGCGTTTTCCAGAAATGCATGTAAGATTTCACAAATTTGCTCATAAATCAGACTAAGAATAGGTTCTTTATCCTCTCCTGTGCCAAAACAGGAGATATCTAGTGATGTAACGATGCCGTGACTTGTCATTTATGACGTTTTATGGCCCTTAGTGCCTTATTTTCTGAGCTGCTTGTTAGGACCAGAATTGCAGGTTACTTTTCATGCTTAACCAGCATGTTCTGTACGTCATGTCTAACATGCTGATTCCATTTTGCGCAAGGATCAACTTAATGGTTGTCACACCTCTCCTTAGCCATGTTCATTTTTAATCTATCTTTCACGATTTAGTTTTCCCTTACCATGAGTTTGCTGGACTGTTTTAGAACATGTTTAGCCTTGTATATTCTTCATTATCTTTTGCATTATCTGCAAAAGTAGAAAATAGTGGCATCACAGCTGTTACTTTAAAGAGCAGATATGATACTGTCTTGCTGGGTGTGTTTCATGATGCGTTAACACTGCTGCATGACAGCACATACCACATGCTGTAAGGAGCTCTCTGTGTTTCTCTGGGGGCTTTCTTCTGGGTTAGTCTAGTTCATGCCAGGGGCTTGCTAGGAGGATCTGAGCAGATCGTTCCCATCCTTCATCCTGTTGCACGATTTCGGCTGATTTTTACTGGAGCCAAAGGTTCAAGAGAAAGACATATATTTCTGAAAATCTGTAAGTGGGCAAAAGGAAAGACTCTAAGATTCCTTACTTAAGAAAACAGTTTTAGATGTTGGTTTGCTGTGAAAGTGACTCTACTAATGACTCACGAGCCAAGTTTGTGCTGAACCGGGTGGGAGAAGAACACTAGAATTTAGGTATTGGTGTCTGCTGTTCTGTTCAGCTGCCTCAGGGCAGTTCAAACACTTCCCAGGTTGCTTCTTCCAAGAGAGAGAAACAAGAGATTTATACTGCCCTGAAGTTTTGCACTGAAATGCAAATGTGTGGGGAGGGAAGGCAATTAATTTTCAGAAAATCTATATAAACAACTGTCTCTGATTAATTTACTGGCAGTTTAAAGAAAAGTACTACTAGTTCTTGAATGTAACTTTGTCTTTAGTATGTATGTGTATATGTAAAGTTTCAGTTAACTTCGGTTGGAATTGCTTGTGAGCTGATAAAAAGGTCATATCCCCATATCTGTATTCAGGTTCCTCTTTCAAATTTTATTTCAGCTGATGTTTTTGTTCCCTACAAACTAAAGTCCTTTTTATGTTTTCGACCCTCGAATGTAAAGCATACACAGGACAGGATTATACTTCGGTTTTTCAAATTGGTGTTCAGAACAATCATAATTCCACATATGCAAAAATGGTTTAAACAAGAACACACAGTAAATTTCTCAAGTACTTAAAAAATACAAGGCAGGACTTCTTTTTAACTTTCTGGTGTTTGTAGATTCTAGATATGTGTGCTGCACCTGGATCTAAGACTGCACAGCTCATTGAAATGTTGCATGCAGACATGAATGTTCCTTTTCCCGGTAAGTCTGGAAAACTGCTAAAAACTTTAGTGACATGGAATTTTTGCTTTTTATTGTAGCAGATTATTTTTAATGTCACAGACAAGTAACTGGGTTTAACTACATATTGAATTCCCAGAGGGGTTGAGTGATATGAGATGAAAAGTACCCCACATTTGATTTGAAACTTCATGAGTTTCCTTGGCTTAAGGAAGAGGGATGAATTACATCTATCTATCTATTTATATTTATAGTTCAGACTACAGAACATGTGATTATAGCTTAATTTTTGTATATAATTCAAGCTTACTTGGTGGCCCATGAGCCCGTGTGGTTTAGTGGTATCCTGCAAACACTGGATTAAGCTGCTTTAGACTTAAAGTAGTTGTGATAGTTATTTTTTTTGTCTTTTTTCAAAATCTTTATTTTTGGTTAGATGCTCATAGAAAATACTGCCCATTGAAACTGTAAAGTTGTGGGAGAGTGTGTATTCTGTGTTTTACTGAAAATTTGCTGATGTAGAGATTGTTTTTGGTGACAGTGGGGTTTTTTTCTGTTTCAGGGGTTTTACTTTGAAATGTTGAAGGGCCTTTAGCTGTGTCTTACTGCCACTGGATGGGAGCTAGAACTCTGAGACTATGACACATCAGTTAACCTTCAACATACTTTTAAGTTATTTTATGCTCAGTAAGAGCTCCTCTATTCATAAGCAGTCTTTTAAGTAAAAATCTCTAGTGAAAGGTTTACACAACTTCTGAAGATCAGTTAATAAACTATATAAAATTATTTAGCTGTTGAATGGTAAAGCATCTTCCCACTATTTTCTGTTCCCAGAGGGTTTTGTAATTGCTAATGATGTCGACAACAAGCGCTGCTATTTGCTGGTTCATCAGGCTAAGAGATTAAACAGTCCATGCATCATGGTGGTGAATCATGATGCGTCCAGCATTCCTAACCTACAAATAGACGTTGATGGAAGAAAAGAGATCCTCTTCTATGACAGGATTTTATGTGACGTCCCCTGCAGGTATATTGTGTCTAAACTTGAATACATGGATTTTTCTGCTTTAAGTGCAGTGCTAAATTTTTTGTGTTACTGAATCATGCTTTTTGAGTTGCTTAGTGAGTTACGATTTATGGTAACTTCTGAATGCCTTAAGCTGTCCTAGGTGTGGGGATATGGAATCAAGGTGAATTTTTTCATTCCAAGTGGTCCTTAAATTTGGTCAGTTGAAGGGCTTCAAATTTTGAACTTACATTCAGGATACTGAATTACAAAGACAGTGAGGAAACAAAACAGAACAGTGTAGGAGAACTAATTATAAAGGAGAGGGACTGTTATTTTTTTGCTGTTATAAATGATGTGGATATGAAATGAGCTTGACACATAAATAATACAAATCTGTTCAACCTCTGTTGCAGTGGAGATGGAACCATGAGGAAAAACATTGATGTATGGAAGAAGTGGACAACACAAAACAGTTTGCAGCTCCATGGGTAAAATCACTTATTACACATCTGCACTTCTTTCATTTCTGTCTTCTTTTTCTATATCTTTAACATCAGCATGCATTCACATGTTGAGAAATGACAAGGCAGAGACTGAGAAGAGTCAGTTTTCTCTTGAATCGAGAGCTTAAGGCTATTCAGAGGAAGTGCAGGGTTTCAGATGTGAGGAATGGAGCATGTGAATCTAAATTGCTTGAATTCTTATGAATATTTGACATGTTAATGTTCATTGAATTGATTTAAACAGGGTAGCTAATAAAACGGAACAAATCACTTGGTTGGGATTCTTAGCATTTAGGCAGGTAAAATACTGTTGGAAAATATAGTAAGTTGTAAAATTTAATAGTGATATTTTAAAATCTTTAGGACACTAGAGATCATACATAAGCAGTTTCAGTTACCTGAGACTGATTTATGTAAACTGATGGTGAATGAGTACTTAGCCTAATGCAGGCACATGGTAAAATGTAGCGATTGAAACACAGATGAAGAAACTCAGAACATTTTACTGTGTATTTTTAACAAGCTGGGGATGCCATTCATTACTGGGACTCAGCTGACCTACGACTGCTTGATAACTCATTCATTACTGCAGGTTTCATTTTAGTTGTAAGTATGCAGGCAGGGTCTAAGCTGGTGGTCCAGCTCAGTGATACCTTCTTCAGAAGGCCACTGCTAGCTAAGCTATGTTGTCCATAATATTTGTAATAGTCATATTACTCCTCATTTTGACTATGAATTTCTGAGAAGAATCATGTTCTTGGGGTGTTATTTTTCTAGTGTTGAGTACTTTATAATAAACTTGATGAGTCACCAGAAAGAATAAAATGTAGAATGTTATGTTAGAAGTTATCCTCCATTAGTGTTAATGTTTGACTTAATTGCTGTTTTAATTTTATAGGTGTCATTGTGAGTGTGTCAGTAGTATAGACTGCACTAAGCTGACTTAGTTTAAAACTGACTATAATTTGTGTACTGCTGACAGTTGTAGAACTCCCCGAGTGTTGGCTTAGTCTGTGTCTTCAGTAAAGCTTCTTTTGGGTTCCTGAGTGATAGCTGGCTAGACCAAGAGTGTTCTGTTAGATTGCAGTTGAGGATTGCAACCCGTGGTGTTGAACAGCTGGCAGAAGGTGGGAGAATGGTGTATTCTACGTGTTCCTTGAATCCCATCGAAAATGAAGCTGTGATCGCATCTCTGCTGGAAAAGAGTCAAGGTGAGAATACAAGCTTGGGTGGAATGGGAACTCTTTTTTTCCTTTTTTTTTCTTTCTCTCCTCAGCCCAAAAAAGGATATGTGTATGATGGTACTAGTGATAAGCTAAGTGGGTAATATGTTCCTAGTTTGCAAAACTGCAGATCTGGTACCAGTAGGATTTCATTCATGTTGCTATGAGCAGTCTTCTTAAATGGGCCTGAATTGACTGCAGATATAAAACCTGATGAGTTGTATTAATGGTACAGAAGACACTTGTACAGATCAGTGGAATTCAGTCTCTGTTATCTGGCTCCTGCTAACTGATTTCACTGGTTGGAGTCCGTGTCTGACATTTGTAATTCCTTTGGAAAAGTCAGTGTGGAACATTGCTACTGTGCTCTATAGGAGTAAAAAGCCCTGAGTGTAGTTAAGCAGTTAGAGGAGGGTTATTGTGCACCAGTAGGTGGGAGTCCCTGATACCTTCAGCATCCTTTGACCTACATTTTGACATGCTTGGAATTTTAATGTGTTTAAGCTCATGGGTTTTTTTACATTTTTAACTTGCATATGAAAGGTAACAAGAGGTAGAAAAATTGAGATGAGCTGGGAAGCTGCACTGCATCACTTTCTGATAGTAGGGTTTAGTAGCTGGTGTATACTATTTTTTCTGAATCAATAACCTCAAACTTGGAGACATCTAATTGGATTTGGCATGTGAAGTTCCACACACTTCGTTTAGTTGAGCCTTTTACAGAGCAGAAGCAGCTGTATTGCTCCTGGAGCTGCACTTATTCTGGAAGTTGATAACCTGTTTCATGTAATGTTTACTTTGTGCCAGTAACTATTCTGGCCCCAAATTATACATGAAATTTCATTGTCTTGGAAACAGCACTTCAGCTAAAGTGCTTGCAGGTTAATTGGAAATTGATTATTTAATTTCCACTCCCACTCTGCTCTGCACTGGTGCAGCCTCACCTCGAGTCCTGTGTGCAGTTTTGGTCACTGCAATATAAGAAAGACATTAAACTATTAAACAGCATCCAAAGGAGGGCCATGAGGATGGTGAAGGGTCTGCAGGAAAAGCCTTATAAGGAGCAGCTGAGGTCACGTGGTCTGTTCAGCCTGCAGGAGATTGAGGGGAGCCCTCATTGCAGTCTACAACTTCCTTTATAGGGGAAGAGGAGGGGCAGACACTGATCTCTGCTATGTGGTGACCCATAGGAATGGCCTGAAATTGTGTCAGGGGAGGTTTTGGTTGGATATTAGAGAAAGGTTCATCACCCAGGGGGTGGTTGGGCACTGGAACAGGCTGCCCAGGGAAGTGGTCACAGCAGCAAGCCTGACAGAGTTCAAGAAGCATTTGGACCATGCTCTCAGGCACGTGGTGTGACTCTTGTCCTGCACAGGGCCAGGAGTTGGACGTGATGATTCTGGTGGGTCCCATCCAACTCAGCTTATTCTGTTATTCTGTGAAAGGACATTTTTATTTAGAGATAGTTTCTTTGGTAGACATAAACATGTTTCTAGTAAATTATAATATGTGTGGCTTACTGAAGGCCGTAGTAAGCCAGCTTTAAATTTAACAATGACAAGATTGGAAAGCATTAAGAACTAGTTTGGATAGGAGCATGAAAGCAGTAGGATGTGGACGCCAGCAACTGCAGCACCTGGGGCAAATTCAGTACTTTGAAGGAAGATTCTTGAGTGGCTGTGACATTCAGATCTAGTCTCTGCCCAGTGAAGGTATTTTGAGGAATACTTGGAGGCTATGATGTGTCCCATCAAGTGAATGTTATCCTTGGAACTTGAACATAGGTTTAGCTAAGGAAGGTAGTAGTAAAGAGGTAATGCAGTGGTCTGCAAGGGGCATTGTAGCTCAAGAATTAGTTCAGGCCAGTCCAGAGGGTTGTCGGTACTTCCTAGCACCAGCGTTACCTTGATACTTGTGGAGCAGATGAGAGATTGCTTTTCCCTTAGGGATGAAGGAGTAGAGAGAAGGCCTTTTTGTACCACGTAGAAACTAATGGAAACTAGTCCTTCTGACGGACTCGTTAGTGCCTGATCAGTCTGATGTAGTCTTGAGACATCAGCTGAAGTCATGCTGTAGGGGAGGCAAGAGTATTCAAAGGACGGATGCAAACATCGAGCATAATTGCATTCGAAGTGTCATTTTTAAATTTGTCTATGAATTCATGTATCACTTTTTCATTTATTTAAAAGACTTGCTTAAGCTGTCACTGTGAGAGTAAATGGTTAGTCATGTACAACAGGTTGATAAATTGTGTACAACATGAGGAAAAGCCTACCTGACTGTTAAATAACTTAAGTATTCAGAATCACAAAAAAGCAGTGTTAAAGTTACTCTTCTCTAGAGAGCTCACTTATTTAAACAGTAAATTTTTATATAATTCTTTCTGAACTTTGAGCAGCTTAAAGCTTTTATTCAGTAGATTAAGCTGATGTTGATGTTTCTTGTAGTAATTTGATATATTCTGGGCACATAGTCTTTTGTTCTGTTAGTTTGATTGTACTTACCTTACTGCCAAACAGTTTGGAATTTTCCTTTCCATTTAAAAAATAAGAAATTCTCTTTCCTCTCACACTGGAATATATTGAGATTTTAAGTCCATAAAACTAGAGTATTTTAGGCATTTCAGAAGGCTTAGTTATACTAGAAATCATTCCCTGAAAAGTACTAATCAGTGTAGTAAATCCAAATACTAAGTAAATGAGAATAAAAAATCATTGCATTGCCTAGAACACTGATGTTTAATGATACAGGTCAGAGAGTATTACTCTATGCAGCTGCTACAAAAAATATCTAACCATTATGTTTTGGTTAATTTATAGGTTGCAAGCTTATGTAGTTATTATTAACAGTTCTTATCACCTTTTTTAATTTGCATGGTGGTAATTGTATAGTATTTTATTTCTTGAAAGTTTAAAAAAGTAATATCCTTAAAACTTGAAGGAAAACTATTTTTGTAAAAGTTAATTGGCAACACAACTCTTAAATTCTGTTTTCAAGAACTTTTATATTCTTGGGATTTCAGGTGCCTTAGAACTTGCTGATGTCTCTTCCGAGTTACCAGGTTTGAAGAGGATGCCAGGAATTACAAAATGGAAGGTACTTAACCTGATTTTTTTGTGAAGTTCTTGGTCTGTGGTGGAGTGTTAAATTAGGGAAATTCTGAGGTGTAACATTTCGCAACTTAGGTTGAGCTGGATTAGTGGCAGTGATTTGATGTTTAGGGGAGAGAGCTAAGCTGAAAGTCTTTGAGATGGTAAGTTCTTGTCTCCTCATCTGCTCTCCTCTTACCTCGAGCTTACTTTGTTCTCCTATACTTTTTTGGCATAATTCCTGTTTCTGTTGTGCATATGTGGCCTGTAGATGGCAACATAATTTCAGCTGCTTTTAATGTTATCCATCCTCCTCCAGCTTTGGAGTCTGTGAATGTTAGATCCTGCAGTTCTTCAGCTGGTCCATTTGAATCACTTGGAAGTAAAAGCTGTGAAAACGTTTCTGCAAATAAGCTATAAAACCTGCAGTGATGTGACTAATCCTAGAATATTAATAAAATCCTGTAGTTTGTTTCAGACCAGAAGTTATTTCAGTTCTGGAAACAGACTAATAGGGAGGGGCAAAAATCCCAAAAGCTGCTTCAGCTTCTTCTTAAGAGTATAGTCAAGAAGAGTAGAAGGCCATCTTCGTAGTAGGGAGAGAAACTGTAGTTATGAGTGTGTGCCTTTGCAATGCCATTGGTTGTTCTGTCTGACCATCTCACTATCTCTTGCAATGGCAGTCAGGTTTATGCCTGTGTGCAAGCTAATGAACAAAATGCATGAAATAAAGATTTGTTTATGTTCTGCCACTGGAAATCCAGCTTAGAAACTAGCTGATTTCTTTTTTCTTACTGTTCCAAAAGTTTACAGTGTATGCTTGTACCTGAAGAATAAATGTAAAATGCGTAGCTGTGGCTCTGTGATCTTAATTTTACCTTCTTTTGATAGTGTATAAAGCCACTACGTATATATTTATATAATGATCACTAAGGGTGTATTGTATTCCCTAAGGCATCTTTTCTCTGTTTGCAGATGAAATATAAATCACCCTAACAGGTATTTTAAAAACTAGTCTGATAAAATGTGTTGACAGTTTACCAGACTTTCTTCAGACCATATTTGCTGCTACTGTCTTTTTTCAGGCCCCACTGGCTAGCTTATTATTGTGAATGTATTTGCTTGCTTTGGTGCTGTTTTTACTTGATGTAATCTTTTGTTCCATGATGAAACCTTTGTTTTCTGGGAGCTCTGTGAGCGATTACATTGAATATTCCTGAGCATCAGTTGACTGTAAATCTCTGGAAACAGCAAAGACAGAGATAAGGTTTTGTTCAGTGGACACTTGGGTGCTTGGAAATAGCATTCAGTACTTTCTCCTTAAGCCACACAAAGAATGAACTCCAATGAATTATTTTGGTCTTGAAGGAAGACACCTTTTTAACTACAGACTTGGGAATCTGCTTCTGCAACACTTCTACTCTTTGTCCTGCCCTGACAGGTGGTCAGTAAAATGTGCTATAGAGAAGAGTTCAGTGTGTTCTTTGGTGCTTCGTGAAACTGTAATCTAGATAAATGTTACATTTCACTTTCCAGTAGAACACTTAATTAAACTTTCAAGACAATCACAGTGAGATGTATGAAGCTACTTCATCATACTTGCCAGTCCTGAAGTCACCATCACTGCAGCTTCTTTATTTTGTTGCCTTAACAACAAAAATGGGCCTTCATTTCAGTCATTAATTTTATGCATTTGCCCCGCGTGTCCCTGATTGGGACCTTTCTTACAGCCCTAGGATCCAGTACAAAACCAGGCATCTAGAGCTCTGAAGTAAAATTTTCCCTGGCTTATTTTTTCACCAATATCCTTGCTTGAAGAGCATTCAGAATGCCTTCCTGTAAGAGTTGTGGCTCTAAGATTCTGCTTGTATCTTAATAGTCTGTCAAAAGCTTTGACCCTTAGCCAGACTGAGGTGATGTTACATCCTACTCAGTGTCTTAGAGTGGATTTATACATGTGTTCTGTCTGAGTTCTGAGTAAAGGTACAGACACTAGAAAATTCGGGGAGACATGGTTCTTCAGCAGCTCTCCATGAAAGCATCTCTGTCGATCTCTATGCCTCTCTCATGGAACTTTCTGTTTACCAAGCTGATGTGTTACACTCTTGCATCTTCCTTACATAATGAAATTGGGATTCCTCATTCTAATCTTTACTAGACTGCAGTAGCTCTTTTCCTTTGTTTGCTGCTTGGAAGCTGCCTATAGCAGAATGTTTCACAGCCAGTCTCATGGAAAAAAAAAGGAGTAGTGTATCTTAAATCTGATGGCTCACCAGTCTTCTTGTATATTTCACCACTGTCCTTCCACTGGATTTTGGTTCTTCACACGTTATACCAGGTTAACAGAGATCTTTGATTCAGCACCAGTCTGTGCTTTGACTGCGTGCTTCTTGAATCGTATGTAGTGGAGCAAAGAGCTGCAGCTGGCAAGAATCTCTTAATCTGAGGTACACACCTACAATGCACAAAGAAACAATACGCTTTAAAGAACTTGATTTTGTACACCAGAAAATAACTTCTCTTTTTGGCATCCGAACCTTGATTTGAAGTATTTTAATTAAAACTTTTTAAATGGTGCCCTATATTCTTCACAGTATTTGTATTTACTCTTTTGAAGGTGATGCTGAAAGATGGACAGTGGTTTGAAGAGTGGAAAGATGTGCCTTCAAATAGACAAACACAAATACGTCCTACTATGTTTCCAGTGAAGGATGAAGAGAAGCTAAAGGCAATGAATCTGGAGCGCTGGTAAGTTTTCCTGGAGTAGATCTTGTGAGGGATTTGGTGGTTAACATGTATGGTGGTGGGCAAATTATAATTAGGTCAGATTAGCAATGTGCTGCAGTGTAGACCTGTGTTTGTGTAGCTCTGACTATATTTTGATTGCTTCATATGTAATGACAGTGCACAATATTTAAACTCCAGTGAATCAGGAGAAATTACTGCCAGTTGCGTAAGAGGAGTAAGTACTCACGAAAAGGTCAAAGTCTTCGCATCCGATAGAGATACATAGCCAAAATTACTAGAAAAGTATGTAAAACTTTAACATTTTAACAGTGTGATTTATTTGCTATTAAAGGCTTTGTGTAGCTATTCTAAAAATATTGTTTAGAAATGAATCACTACAGCTCAGACGTGAACGGGGAAATGGACGCCTTGCATTGATGCTAGTAATTTTGCCAGAATGATCTATTTTAGATGCTGTTTCTAGTTTGATAAATTAAATCTGCACAATCCTACTAGGAATACTTCTCTTTACCCTGAAAGTAAATATAAATGTGGGACTTCTAGTATTTTGTGAGAGTCTGAATGCAGCTCTGAATGTGCTGCAACATTTTTTTTCTTTTCTCTCTAGTCTTAGAATATTGCCACATCACCAGAACACAGGCGGTTTCTTTGTGGCTGTGTTAATAAAAAAGTCTCCAATGCCATGGAATAAGCGCCAGCCTAAGGTAACTTATTTTAAATTATCTAAAATGTAAATTACTAATAATGTGTCAGGATTTTTTTCTAAGTTTACACATAATAGAAGACATACTATAACTGTTCTGTATTTGCCCTTCGGTTATAGTTCAGTGTGTAAATTAAAAATAAATTCCTAAATGCCTTAAGTGCTTGATAAAAAAGCCATAACAACTTCTAAAATAGAAAAAAAAAGGAGAGGGGATTTTGAAATGATAGTAGAATAAGATAAATCTTGAACCCAAAATTAAGACTTTGAAAGAATTACAGAAGCAGATTATATTGGATAGCTGAAGCTATCACTTCCTTCAGCTGTGTGTGGTCCCCCTGCTAAAGGCTTTTTTCTGCTGTGTGGTAAGCTAATTCTGATTTCAGTTTATCTTACTGTGTGGCTGGTTGCTCAGGAGTGATTCAGTAGCAGATTAGTGTAGCAGATCAGCAGCACGGGGAATGGATGTAAAACTGTTTGGAGCAACAGCTTCAGCCATCTGACTTTAATCCATTTGTTGTCAATTGTCTTTAAAATCCTGTCAACAGGATTTTAAGTTGATGTGATTTATTTGATCTCTTAGGTTGTCATGTCTGTGAGAAAAACTTCTTGTGTGAATCCCTTTTAGGTGTTTATTTGATTTGCTTCATTAGAATAATTTATGAGTAAAATGCATGTGGCAATAGGGAAGAAACCTTTATTCAGAAGCAAGCACCATCCAAATAGTTTATGCTGTTCTAAGTTGAACATTGTAGCACTCTTACAGAAGGTGTGCAGCAGCAGGAGGGATGTGTCACTTTGAGTGTGAGGAGGAAAACAGCAGATCCTGTCTTAAAGTTGTCTTGTCTGAGTGTTTAAATGTTGTTTTGTAAATGGTACAAAAATATCTTTCTTGAACAGTTGGTACGCAACTGTCCAGATCAGTACTAGAGGTAAATGCAATTTATAGTGCTATCTTGATGTAGTAATCAGATTAACTCCCTGAATGGATCTGTTTAAGCACTTGCATACAAATTGACAAGAATTAAGCACATACAAAGAGAGAACATAGGTGCCTTCTGTTACAAGACAGATACTACTTTTGCTTTTTTGGAAATATTATAATTTGAAATAGGTTCATCAGAAATTACCACGAAGAACAGGAGACACTGAAGTGACAGCAGGTAATTCAGATAATGGTTCTGACTGTATTATTGAAGAACCAACACTTGCTGAAAATGAGGAGTCTAAGAAAATGCAAGAATTGCAGAATTCGGACACTGAGCAGAGCAAAAAGGAAGGAGTATGTGGGTAAGGACTATGTCTAAGTATTTGTCATGTGACAGCTTCATAATTCCTGAGTCTTCTATAGTTCTTTTGCTATTGGACTCACTTAGAAATGGATCAAGAAAAATTAATTCATTCAGTTGTCCTGCTTTTCCATGTTTTCTGTCTTGTCTTGTCTGTTTTTCTTTTAGGAAGTTTAGAAAATAACCAGTTTTCTTATTAGCATTTGTAAATTTTATTAGTAGTTTCTTCTCTGTTAAGGAAAAAAAACTACTTTCAGAAGTTAACGTTTGGAAGATCTTTATTGACTTCACAATCATTCTGTCAGAAATCTCTGTTTACTTGTTTCTGTGAGTTCTGTTTCAAAGCACTGCTTCACTTCCTCATTTTAACAAGTTAAATTGTGTGTAGTGTTAGCGAAGCACAAGAAAACGCCAGTATTCTGTTTGGCATACTGTTGTTACCATAAGCCAAGTGTTGACTAAATGCACTGAATATACTGATTTTAAACAAAGTACTCTTACTAAAATTGATGATGCAATGTTATTTTCTTTTTAGACCACCACCGTCTAAAAAAATGAAGTTGTTTGGTTTTAAAGAAGACCCTTTTGTGTTTCTCCCTGAAGATGATCCATTATTCCTTCCTATCCAGTAAGAAAAAAATGTTTCTGTTTTGGCAGTAAGATTCCTAGTAGTTCAGCAATATTAGTAGTTCAGTTCATCACAAAAGATGGGTCTTGCATAAAGCTTTTTGCCTGACTTCATGCCAGGGCCCCCTCTCCTGAACACTTAAATACTTCTTAAATGAAAATAGCCAACTAGAGTTTGCACTGGAAATTTTCCAGTGTATCTCAGTGTCTATGACAGCTTGTCTTTTCTGATATCATGCAGCTTAGAAAGTCTAATCTTTGTGTTCTGGAACCAAACTGCTAAGTGTTTGCAGAGATAGCTGGAGGAAATGGGCTAACCCATGCATTTTGAGTATGTGATTTTATTGCTCAGTTAATCAAAACAAGTATTATGGCCACAGGAAGTTTTACGCATTGGACCCATCATTTCCCAAGATGAATTTACTGACTCGAACTCAAGAAGGAAAAAAGAGGCAACTGTACATGGTTTCTAAGGAGCTAAGGAATGTGCTTCTGAACAATAGTGAGAAGATGAAGGTATGGTTCATAACCATCAGTGGATATCTCCTAGAACTTTATTGCCAAGTATCCTGTTTACACAGAGGATTAGCCCTCTGACGGGCTTTTTCTTTTTAGGTCTGGATTAATGTTTTCCTCTCTATCCCTCCTCTGTTAGAGATGAAAAGTTGACTTTGAGAGGTAAATAACAGTCTCCAAGATGAAAATCAGTCAATTTTTGGCAGATGAAAGAAAACTTAAAAGTAGAGGGAGGGACTGTATAACTGCTGTATGTGCCAGCATTTTTGTGTAGTCTTAAGGTAACTTTACAAGTTTACATTGAGGCTGTTGTATTTACGAGCCCCTTAATTTTAAAAGTATTCAGAGGTTTGAAAGCCTACCAAAAATAACAGAAGTTCAGCTGAATTATTAGCTGGCTCTTTACATGGGGACATTGTTTCAAAGTAATTTCAACAACTAAACATTTTGAAAGTTCGTTAAGCTGAATGATAATGGGATAATAAGTAGTTTTTGTGAATTAGAGGGAAAAAATTTTTTTATATGATTCCCTTTGGAAAATGTCTTGCAAATGCTAAAGGTTTGTCTCAAAAGTCATTGAGTAATTTAAGTTGGAATGAGGTCATCTAGTCCAGCTTCCTTCCTACATCAAACAAAGCTGACTTCAAAGCTAGATCAGATACATTCTGGGGCCTCATCCAGTCAAATCTTGAAAATTTTCGAGGATATTCAGTACATCTTTGCAACAGATCTTTGAGATTGATAAATAATTATTGTTTTATCCCCCATGCAGGAAGTGACTACATAATTGACAAAATTTTAAGAAATTGGTGAATTATATTAGGTAGTGAGACTTTGAGTGCCACAAAGGTTATAGTGTCCAAATATTAGTCACTTGTACATTTTTGAAATCCTGTCCTTGATTAACTTTCCCAGAATCACAGAAAAAATTCTTACTCAAACAAAAATTAAAATTAGATATTAATACTTTGTTGACATCATTTTAAGACTGTCACTCCCTCACACTGCTCAGTTTTCAATATGGAAATGAGTAAAAGGCATTTTATGTTGGAGAACGCCACATTTTTGTAGTGGAAGTTCCTTTTTCCTTTGGATGAATTTTCACATTAATTCAGTGTCCAGTGCAAATGAACTTTTAGTCAAATAATTGAAGTAAAAACAGGTTCATAGTGGTAATTTAGAATTTATACTCTCTTTATACTCTCTACTGATGCTTCTTGGCTTTGCTGTTTGCAGGTTATTAACACAGGGATAAAAGTCTGGTCTCGCAACAGTGATGGGGAACAGTTTGGATGTGCATTCAGATTAGCACAAGAGGTAATTGCATAGCATTGTGTTTTCAAAGGAGATACTTTGGTTTCCTCTAGAGCCTATATCACAGCTGGCATTAACTTTGTCAGATTAATGATAATTTACATTTTCAGTATGGTTCAAGATGTGAAAATTGTTTTCTGGTATTAGGCAAAGGACATACTGTATTTAATGTTTTTCCTTCAGAAAGCAGTGGTTGCATTTTGAAATAATTGTTTTTATTTATTAAACAGGGAATTTATACTCTGTACCCATTTATTCATGCAAGGATTATAAGTGTCTGCATAGAAGATGTTAAAATTCTGCTAACCCAGGAAAATCCATTCTTAAGTAAATTTAGCAGTGAAACACAGAAGAAAGTCAAAGACATGGGTAAGCCTTCTAATTTTGCTGTGACAAAATTATTTGTATACATTACACAGAAGACTATGAAAATCCTGTAACAGAAACTGTGTTTGCTAAAAATTTTGACAGAATTTATCTTAAATAGACTTGTTAGGTAAGTAAGCATTACTGAAAGCCAGTGTGCCACTAGAAATTGTAGTCCTTCTGATTGCAGCCTTTAAGGTTTTTGAGCTTCAGGGAACAGAAGAGTTGCCCGACTTAGGACTTCTGTGAAGCAGTGCTGTGAGGCACTATTTAAAATATCTGGTGAACAAAGATTTTATATACGCTTCTGGTTTTTCTGCCTATTAGTGTTCCAGCTGAAACTGTTTGTTTGTCATCTGCAGTTGCTTGTCATGATCTTATATATCAAATATAAGTTACTCAGATTTGATTTTCTCAAGTATGGGGAGCAATGTCTGCTCGTATTAAATTTTTGTTTCCTCTACACTGGATGCTTGAAGGAATGAAGATTGGTTTTCTGCCTTTTATTGTTGTTTTGTTTCCAGCTCATTGCTGATCCTTGTACTTCAGTGTTTGATGAGACAAAATGGGAAGAAAAAATTTTCAAAGGTTTGGGCTGGCATACTCTTAGGTTCATTTTAATTAAGTAAAAGTTCCTTGCTAGATTCACTGAATAAATTAATCCACTGTGTGAGTTTTTAATTCTAATTTGTTTGTTTGAGGTTTGGGAGGAGGCAGAATTGGCAATTGTTTCTGTAACTATATAAATATTAGGTCTGAAAAAAAAAAAGAAATAAAACCAGGTATTGTCTGTAGTTGAGTGTACTGCTGTAGATAACTGCTAACCATCTCTGGGTGTGTGGTGGTCTAAAAACTTGTTTTCTTGAACATTTTCAGATCACAATCATTTTAGCATTGTACCAAGTAACGCTTCTGTTTTGTTTTTGTTCCCCCACCCCATTTCCCTGTAGCCATGGGAAGTATAGTTCTGAAGTATGACCCGGACCCTGAGTAAGTAGATGTGTTGCTTTCCATTTATGCACTTCCAAGACTTGGACAAAAATTTATTTTCACTAGAGGCATAGAGATGCAAAGAAGTCATAGTAAAGCCAGGTGGGATACAGAGAATATGACAGGGAAAGAAGCTGTTTTGCCTGTGAATTCTTAAAACAAGTATAGGATTTAGCTTTATATAGGAGAGCTGGTATAGGAGAGCTTGGGCCAGAGATCCACAGTTCACTGTATGTGATTTATTTGTTTCCCTGTAAAGTCCAGCATTTGGAGTGGAAAAAGTTACTTTTCATTGTTCCTTTTTGTGGACAAAGTAGCTTTTGTGGACAAAACTTGAGAACTTTTTAAATGTAAATTTTCATCTTGCTGTTCCTTGTATTAGTTTTCAAACCAGAGCCAGAAAATTATTTTGCTTGTTGCAGAAATTTAATAGCGTTGAGTTTTTGGGTTTTTTGCTTGCTTGCTTGTAGACAAGCAGGTACCTGTGTAGATATTGAAGTTAAGAACAATGTACTTTCATCTTCTGTGAATAGTTACACCAATTCAGTTCTAACACTGAATGCATTTTGTATGGCTATAAAATGAAGCTTTGAAGATGAACTGTCTCATAATTGACTGAAGTTAACTGCTTGTTTGTAGAAAGCCTGATGATCTTCAGTGTCCAATAGTGCTGTGTGGTTGGCAAGGAAAGACGTCACTCCGTGCCTTTGTGCCCAAGAATGAGAGACTTCATTACCTGAGGATGATGGGAGTTGAAGTGTTTAAAGCAAAGAGGAAAGAGGAGGAACTGGAAAACAAAACTGAAGAAGTTCAACATAGACTGGCACAAACAGAGGAAGGAATGGATGTGGAAGATAAAGAACATGATTCAGTCACAAAAATGGAAGCAGAAATAGGTGAAGAATCTTCCCAAAGTCCTGTGGAAAGCAGTGCTATGGAAATAGAAAATAAAATTGAGGATTTAGATCAATCTAGTGAAAATGCCAACACTCATGTAAGCCAGGAAAGCAAAGACACAGATGTGAGTAACGTGAAAGATTAGGTTTCTTTCTGTATTGCTTGGCAGCTTCCATGAGGCTGACATCCAGACTTTTGCTTTTAGCATGAAAATGTATTTTAAATTTCTGGTTGAAATGGGATGTTCCTCTTTTAAAGTTTCACCTATTTTATATTTTAAATGAAAGCTATAAAGAGATTTCTCTTCATGTGTGTCTTCTTTTTACCATTTTAAACTCCTGTTTACTGGTGACTTTGTGTATCTGTTGCTGGCAACAGACCAGGCCACCAGTAGAATCTAAAGCCCATATTTTAAATGGAACAATGGTATGTACGAGTGCACTGCATGTGTAACTGGTCAAGAATTCCTTCAGAAGAAAAACCTGGGATTCCATTCAGAGCACATACATTCTAAAAACATTTTTTTTCTCCTAAGACTGCGTACCCCACCTACCACTCGATCTGATTACTATTGGTAACTGCAGGTTCTCTAATGGATAAGAGAATCAGCGTGAAGTGATGGTACGAGCAAATGCGTGTACAGGGTATCTGACTGACAACCTGGTTCATGGTTGTTCAAAATAAAACCGTGTACAGCATCCTGGAAAAAAAAGCTGAATGCATTTTACCAGAGACTGATGTCTGAGGTTTTTCAAAGTGATTTTTGCTTAACAGATACAGCTAGTAAATATCCTTAACTAGATCTTCAGGTGTGTTGAGTGTGCCTCGGACTCCTGTCTTGACATGTGCCTAGTAAGAGTCTGACTGTCCCTCAAATCTACTGCAGTCATCTGTTCCTCTGTCAGTTCTTCAAGTGGGAGTCATCTCTAATTTTTGCAAAATAACTTGTTTATGGCTGAAATAATAGTTAAAAAAAAAGCATGGTGGTATATATGTTGTTGTATAGTAGATGATTAAAAGGTTATTTAGGTCTAAAAGGGTAATTTATTTAATCTGACTTTTAAAAAAAAAGTTGGCTACCTCAGAAATTTATTATTTTAAGTCCGTCCTTAGTGGCTTAGTTTCAGCAGTACTCTCTACTTGAATCAAGTTGGTCTGAAAGGAAAGTGACCAGTGGTACAAGGTACTGTCCTCCTCCAGGACCAGAGTGATGCAAATATTTGTTATGCTTGTCAGATGGAATTTTACCATGTGTATTTTTATTGATGAAGTCCTATGTGGCTTGGATCCATTTGCAGTACCTTGCTACAACAGATTTTTTGATGCCTGCCCTTGAACTACTTCATCAAAAGAAGTATTCTTGAGGGACAGACATAAAAGTGAAATAATGCCATGTCCTCTGATGAGATATTAGTCTCATGCAGTGAGGAACCATTGACAGGACTCATTTTCCTCTTGAGAGTCCATAAAATAGGTTAATAAAAATTCAGTTCTTGCCCTTGTATTTTGCCAAGCTTTGAGTTTGTTCTTTGAATCGAGAGCTGTGATGGGATGGGTTCTTTTTTGGCAGCTCCTTAGGCTGAAGAGCAGCATAGCAGAATTTTCTTTTAAATTGAGGTGTATGCAAAGTATAATTTTTAATTCTTAAAATGTATGAGGAAAAATATTTAGCAACTTGAAACTTCAAGTGTGAAACTGAACATTGGTTTTCACATCTTTGCATTTTTTCTGGTGTACTGGGCATTTGAAATGGAAGAAGGGTGGAAAGACCAGTGTCACTTTTAAGTCCTTGTTACTGTCTGCACTAGTCAGCCCTGAGGATGATTTGAATCCATCTAATCTTTATGCTCTGGTGATCTCCATAAATTATCAAGAGGTCAAGTGTTAAAACTTACGTGAAAAAAAAGTAAAATTTGTTTTGAATTAGGCCTGCTGTTACTGTATCTACTGATGTTCCTGAGCAGCAGTTTCAGCTTCCTTTCTTTTGGTTACTCTGCTAAGGATACAAGTTTGACAGGTTAAGCTGATAAGAATACTTGTTGATACAGACAATCCAGACAATTAAATCAGCAGAAAACAAACTATAGAAAATGAACAGTCCTGATTATTTTTTTTTTTGACTGAGCTTACGACTGGCAGACTAAAATGAGAGTGGGAAGCTTTTATCTGGGAGCTAAAGAAAAGTAGGTTCTTGGATCATAAACTGACTGAAATTGGATATAACATAGACTTGTAATAGAATAAGAGCCCATCATTTTAAATCCTTTCAGTAGTCCCATTTTCCTGTGTTATCTATGAAATTTTGCTTTGCTCTTGCCTTTTTGGAGGTGTATTTTTTCCTGTCAATTGCAAGTGGGAGATTTCAGCCAAGAAACTAGGGGGCTAATTTTCTAGTGCTGTTCAGCAGTTTTACTCTATATCTCAAATCAAATCCAGAGATTGCAGATTTATTGTATTTTTTTTTTCCTTAATACTGTGAGTTTCGTTACACCAATTGCTCTGTCCCAATTGCTCTTGCCTCAATAGCCAGGAAGGAAGATGCCCAAGACTGTCTGGGCAGTGGCTGAAAGCGCTGTCCCAGTTTCCCAGGCTGGGAGGCCGATGAAACAGGGTGTGTTCTGTTTGTCTCTGCTGAGCTCTCTGCTGCTGCAGCTCTGATGCTCAGGTAGCTGAACCTCTGCCCAGGTGGTTGCTGCAAATAATTTGAAAGGAAGACAAAAGAAAAGTGATTAAGCAATCACGTTAAGTTTGAACACAAATGATGAAGTCTGTCCTTGTAAGTAGTCCCTATTAAATGTTGTGAGATTTCTCTTAGCATGGTTCTCTTGCTGGTTTTTAGACAAAAGCATGTAGATGTTTGCACTGATGGCAGGGGGTTTTATATGTGATAGAGGGGAAAACAGGAAAAATTTCATGCATCAAAATGAATAGCCTGATGATGTGCTGCTCCGAGAGGTCCTCAGTACCAACTGCTGGATCCTTAAGAAAATCTGTTGACTGAAAAGCCTAGAAAGCTAAGGAGGGAACAAAGTGAACACACCACATGGAATGCATTTCTTCAGTATTTACCGGATGTTAGTCATTTGTTACTTCTGGAAATTTGTTAGCATTTTCTGACTTTAGTTTACCGCAAAATTAATATACCAATGGCCTAGTGCCACTGGGGTGATGTATTTTTTTCTTAGAGGTCTGAATCTTGTTAAAAGTCAATGAGGCTTCTCAAAGTATACAGACCCCTTGAAAAATTCCTGGCTGTAAGTTTCAAATTTAGATTTAACAGTAAAAGAAAGCAATTTAGCTCGTGTATTGGCCCCTTTTTGAAGCTGCAGCGAAGGAAAATCAGAGCATTTCTTTCTTCTAGTGGGAGAACTCCAGCCTGGAAAACAATTGGTGGCGTGCTCATGCTGCACTGCTGCCGGAGCTGAACTCGGCACGCTCGCTCTCTGCACTCTCTCTCCAGGACAAGCCTTGTAAACAACTCCCAGCAAAGCGGCACGGACACAACAGCAGTTCTGTTATTCCCAGCAAATGTCCCAATAAAGTTGGCCGGCGTGCCCGGGACACCGCATGTCTTTGCCCCTGGGCTTGCAGCTGGAGCGCAGGGGGCTCGGCCAGCACGTGCGGTGCCCACACCTGGCAGGGCCCGTGTCCGAGGGACCGCAGACGCTGCAGCATCCACCACCCACCTGGGTATGTACCTACCCTGCACCTTGTTTCCCCCAGGTGGATTTTCCACTCCTGCGACTTGCCCTTGTACCAAATACATGGTTCTATTTAATTGTCATTTAATTTATTGCTCTTTGTTTCTCTCTGGTTTTCCTCCTGGGGTGTGGCTGCTTGTGTTACAAATTTTAAGTTTCTTCTGCCCTTGGTATTATATCCAGTTAACATTTAAGCAAGCTGTTGGCTACATGGGTGCTTGCCCATGATGCCAGATTTTTTTCTTTAAAGGAGTTATCCGTGCGTGGCTTTGGCAGGATGGGTAACTCCAGTCACTTCATCACCAAACCATCACTTGGGAATGTGCCTGTACACTCCTGCCTCACCTGAATAGCTCCTTGTATTTCTCATCTTTTGCCTCTTCCCATTTTCCGTTTGTCATCCCTTGAAATTATGGACTTCTACCTAGTTCTCTTTTTCTGTAGCTCAAATGCTTTCAGGTGTGTTAGCAATGGACTTTTGCCTGTTCTCAAAGGGAAAACAGATATGAACAGTGGCCAAAGCAATTCTTACAATTTATGTAAGAATGGGGTAAAGATGCAGTGATCCTTGCCCAGAATATTCTTCCAGACTCCAGGGTTTTTTTGGGCCAGAGATTATGGTTTTGGGTTTAATGGTTGTTTGTGTATTTGTCCTCCATAAATTTGCTCCCTGAGACCATGTGGACTTTTAGCTCTCATAACATCCTATAACAGGGAGCCCCAAAATCCTACCTGTTGTATGAAGTATTATTTTAGCCCCTCATGGTTTTGTTCAGTGATCACCACGTCTTGCATTGAAAGCGACAAGCAACTGATTGCTGAATGGTTTGTTCAGGACACTTGTGATTTTATTGTTTTCTGACATGTCCCCTACCAGTCATCTTTTTTACAAGCTGAAGGGTCCCAGCTAACTTGTTTGTTCCCTGTATGGAGACTACTCAAAACCTTTCATCATCTTTATCAAATGTTTCTGAACTTTTCTCAGTTTTTATGTCCTTTTCCAGGGGGAGGAATTGCACGTGGTGCTTAGGATGTGGTGTTTGTGGAAGAGTGTGCTCACTGTTCTGTCCTCCAGTCCTCTGGCTGGTGTTTTTTAATGCTACTAAATATCAAGATGAGGTTTCACTGGAATTGCTTGTCATAACTTCAGTATTATTAGGTAACCTCATTATTCTGAGTGGCAATTGAGAGCCTGTTGTTTTTTACATATGATGGTAGCATTATTTTTCCCCACACAAAGCACTTATCTGCATTGAGTTTCACTTGCTGTTTTACCACCCAGTTGCCTCGGTCTTGTAAGGTTCTTCTGCAATTCTTTGTAGCTGGACCTAAACCAGTAGTTACTGACTGAATTGTATCCCACCCAGAATAGTTTTCTGTGAGTCTGCAGGTGCTTAGTAGCTCTGAAGGGATCCTAAGCTAATTGTTTCATTGTGACTTGGTCACAGGAGAGGAATTTCATATCAAAATGCTGATGAGCAGGATGACCGAGCCCAAAGAGAGTATAGTATTTTCTTTCTAATATTTAAATAATTAAATACATGCCTACAAAATACTCTCAGAGAATGCCTGTTGTCTGGAAAATACCAGCTTACTGGAGGGAAAAAAAGTGTCCTTAGGAATACAGCAATCAGATTTCTGGCAGTCTCCCTTGAACTTTTCCAGGGCTCATCAACCTAGAAGACTACCAAGGAGACTCTAAACTCCCCATAACTCCTATTTTCTATGGCTTCTCAGGCTTCAAATCCACCAACTAACTTGTTGTACAAGGGTGATACCCTGAACATTGCATTAGCAGGATTTCTTGCCCTCGTAGGTCTGGATGTCTCTCCCTGGCCAGCTGTTAGTCTGGTACACTGTCTAGCTGTGTGTCCATATTTTCAGCTGATACTTTAGGGCAGTGAAGAGAAAGTTGGAAACACTGAAATACTAAAAATGTCTGTGTCAGTTGTTCCAAGTGACTTTTAAAGCCCTTTTACCCCATAGAAAACTTTTCCTTTTCTCTATCTTACAATTTCCTAACTTTAAATCTGAGTGTAGAGAGACAGGTGCACTCAGCTCATCTGAAATGATCTACCCCTTAGAAATATTTTTCTTTTACACCTTAGCAATAGGTTTCATGGTGGGGTTTAAATTCATTGCTGCAAAATCAGCTTAGGTTATCTGGATTTATATTTTTTAGTGGTGAAAATAATGTAAAGCTCGTGAAAGGTGGCAGGTTGACAGCCTTGAAGTTAAACTGATTGTTCCCTTTTTTCCCAGCATCTTTCAGCCTTTTAAAGACACCTGCTCTTTTCTATCTGACTATCTCCCATACTCAGTTTTTCAGGTGACTCCTAAGTCTTCTGTGTCAGTGAAAGCCACTTCTCTAGGTATCCTTTGATGATGTTTATCAGGCTTGTCTAATTTGAAGCTGTCTAATTTAGTTAGGTGTAACTTACTTCATTGCCCTCTATCTTGTTCTTCCTCTGGTTCCCGAGACCTTCTCATTGATACTATGTGCATGAACAGCCTCATTTTGTTAAAGGGCTAGGTCATCATTTTAGATACATTAATTACTGTATAGAGAATGCAGGTTCAAAAGACATAATAGGCAACTCAGCTTGAAATCATCTGCTGATTTTTTTTTCCTTGAATATATTTGTCATCTTTTTCTATGTGCCATTCAACAAGGTAAGAACAAACTGCAGAGAATGATATCTTGTTATCCTGAAATTCTATTGCTATGTGGAATCTCATTTTGCAAAGGCACTTTTCAGGGGAAAGTGATGTGACTCACAGCAAAGATGCAGCAACGGAGGCTCCAGAGGGACATGGGAAAAAAATTATTCCCCAGAAAAGGAGCTGAGCACTGGGGTGAGTGGCCGACAGAGAGATGGATCTCCATCCTTGGAGATCTTCAAAACTTTTCTGAGTGAGGCCCTGAACAAGCTGGTCTAGCCAGGAAGGCAGCCCTGCTTTGAGGAGTAGGTTGGACCAGCTCACCTCTGGAGCTGATTCAAACTTTAGTCTTTTTCTGATTCTAGGATCCCTTCCCAGGTGAACGCCTTCAGCCATGTTCAGCCACAGCCCCCTGAGCCTTTTTGCTGAGTACACCTTCACCCACCCTCTGGCTATTCAGACATGGAAGTATTTATTGCAGTTATTGCTTAGGGAAGCACCTGTACATGTCTAACTCAAGTTAAACCTGCCTGCACTGGTCTAACAACGCAGTTACTGGATCCCCTACTGACTATGTACAGTAGGTTGGTATTGCCAGTGCTTTTCATTTTCTGCAATTCAAGCTGATTCAGTGGAATCTGCCAAAATGCAATAGGAATAACTTCATTTTTAATTCAACTACATCATAAATCAGAGGATAAAAGAGTTGAAAGTGCTGATGAAATTGTTAATGTTAGATTGCTCTGGTAGAAATGAGCCTCCACCGTGGCATTTTGTACCACCACCATTACTTCAGGAACACTGCAGAGGTACAAGGGGAATTGTGTCCTGTGTTCCAAAATGCTGCATTGCTGGCTGAGAGGAGCTGCGGCACATGAATAATGTGAGGCATCCACAGATCTGAATTGTTCCCATTTTCATTTAGTCATATGTTCAGCTGTAAATGTGACATTGTCTCTAGAGGCAGAGGATGAGTTGTACATAATGACTGTGAATTTCAGATAGAAAGGGCAGATCTGTGCAGTTTTAGAACATTTTCATTTCCTCAAAAAAAAAAAAAAGAAAATTAAATGAGGGCAGGGGTTATCTGGTTACTAGACAGCACAAGAAAACTCATGTCCCCTTCAATTTTGGCCAAGAGATGGCCACCCACCCAAACAAGCACCAGCCCAGTACTGAGCTTTGACCAGGGGGGATGTAATACACTGCTCATCTGTGTGGCAAAATTAGGTGGTGCAGGAGATTCAATTTCTTCGTTATCTCAAAAAGGAAGTGACGGTACGAAAGGAATGACAGCTGTGAGGCGCTTGTCCTAGTGGGACTACAGCATGTTCCAAGGAAGCTGGGAAGTGCCTCTCTAGGCAAGAAATACCAGTGGAAGGTGTTGATAGCAGGCAAGTGGTTTGATTGTCTTAAAAAGAAATGTTCTGTGGAGAGAAGTAGTACATGTGTGTGCTGATGGTCTCCAGTAGGTCCCACAGGGTGTCAGCCAGTCCTGTGGAGGTATTTCTGGTGCTCTGGAACATCTTAAAGACTGTTGGAGACAACATTAAGGCAACGGAACCTTACTCCCCCGTGGGTGGAACTTCAGTGTTTAACTGAAGGGCTTCTGATATTACCCAATCTGGGTTTTCTTTCTGATAAAAAAAGTCATTTGGTGGTGTTTCTTTTAGTCTTTTTTTCAATCAAAACCTTTTCAAGCAACTCTGGAAAAAAAAGGGGAGATAAAGAGAAACCTAGGAAATGTGTTTCAAGTATCAAAAGCAGTCATCACAGCTGATGAACAATTTATTTGATTGCTATGGAGAATCCAGTTATTCTGCTTTTCACATCCAAATAGAATTTGAATCTACATCCAGTGTTCGGGAAACTCACATAATACCTCACTCAAACCCCTCAAAAAATAACTAATTCTTTAATGTTTTCCTGTGACAAATTGCAACAGGTCATGGAAGTGACACACTTTGTTAAGAACTGATGTCATACAAAAGGGTTTGCAGGGTTAAAATAATATGAAATCTCTGATCATGCTATTAGAGAGACTGTGCTGTTCCCTTGGAGAAGAAATAGGAGGGATAATGTAATACAAATGGTGAGCCTGAACACTGGGAATAACATTAACATTTTGTACTCCAGGCTGCCTTGGCACAGGCCTGTGATAATGGGGTAATGCTGTTGACCTCTATGAACTGCATTGAAAGGAGAGCTGAACTCAGCCCGATTCTTTCCTGAAGTTTATAGAAAAGAACATTAAATCAGATTTAATCTGAGAAGGTAAATATCATGAAACGGGGTATTTTCCTGATATATTCTTTATAGTGTGCCAGCCGTCTACAAAAACTGATGTCATTTTCCGTCTCTCTAGATTAATTTCCGGGCTGTGTTCTTGAGGAACATGAAACTGTGTTTCAAATCAGCTCTGTCCACTAAACCGAGCGTGTAGGACCGTGGGAACAGTAAAACAGGTTGGATTGGAAGGGACTTGGGGAGGTGGTGCAGTGAGCCTTCTAGACTATGAAGGGCCAACTTCCCTGGTTCTTCAGGGTCTAGGTGAGCCTTGGCAATGTCCCAGGGAGGACTGCCTTGCTGGGCAGCTGCTCCAGTGCGTACCTGCTCCTGTATGGAGGGCATTCAGCAAAATGTGGCAAAGAAAACAGGCAGCTGGCCCTTTCATAGAATCATGGAATCATTCAGGTTGGAAAAGACCTCTGAGATCATGAGTCAAACTGTCAACCCAGCACCACTCAACTGTGTCCCCAACTGCCACATCCACACACCTTTTAAACACTTATAGCAGTGACTCCACCACTTCCCTGGGCAGTCCATTTCAATGCTTGACAACTCTTTCAGTGAAGAAATTTGTTCTAACGTCCAATCTAAACCTTCCCAGAACAACTTGAGGCCATTTCCTCTTGTCCTATCTCTCACTACTTGGAGAAGAGGCTGACCCTCACCTCGCTACAACCTCCTGTCAGTCAGTTGTAGAGAGCGATAAGGTCCCTCCTGAGCCTCCTTTTCTCCAGGCTAAACAATCCTGGTTCCCTCAGCTGCTCCTCACAGGACTTGTGCTCCAGACCCTTCACCAGCTTCCTTGCCCTTCTCTGGACACACTCCAGCACCTTCTTGTAGCGAGAGGCCCAGAACTGGATGCAGCACTCAAGGTGTGGCCTCACCAGTGCTGAGCACAAGAGGACAATCACTGCCCTGGTCTTGCTGGCCACACTATTGCTGATACAGGCCAGGATGCCACTGGCCTTCTAGGCCACCTGAGCCCACTCTGGCTCATGTTCAGCCAGCTGTCAACCAGCACCCCTAGGTTCTTTTCTGATGGGCTGCTTTCCAGCCACTCTGCCCCAAGCCTGCAGTGTTGCATGGAGTAATACTTTATACAGCTGTACTGAAATACTGTATTTTCCTGAAATACCATATTTTCCTGAAATACCATATATATGTTTTAACACAAAAAAAAGGGAAAAGGGACAGTACATAGGACAACAGAGAGATCTCAGTAGGAGGTGAGTGATTACCAACAAATTACCATTGATTTACAGAGGGAATACAGAGAGATGTATACGGACAATAACTTCTGTCAGGCTAACTGCTGGAACTGCCAATAAAGGAGCCCTACTGTGAAAGAATGAACAGCAGACGCTGGTCATAAAAAAATATTAAAAGTCTGAAACAGCTGGTAAGGACAACACTTGAGTTTATGGCTGGTCACACCAAGCACAGATGCCAACTACTGTTTCTAAGTAAGATCTGAGAACAGGAATCTAACGAATGCATTGTGATTACCGGAAATCACTGTATTTGCCTCCAGACCCCTGACTGGGCTTGAAGGTCCCTGATAGAAAGACTGGCTCTGGCTCTAGAGCTGCTCACCCCCTTCTGCCTGGAAGATTTGTGCTACCAGCACAGATTGCTCTCACGTATGGCACAGGTAAGGGACGCCCAGAAACAACCTGTCAAGAGAAGCCAAAGCAAATGCAGCCGCTGGCAGCAGCTCCACAAGCTCTCATTAAGTCACTGTGCTTCGGAGGGGGTGACGTTGTTCAAGAAACCGTTCAAAACCCCTCTCTTCCTCTGCCCCTGAAGGATGGAGGACAGGTCTGGAGGAGCCCAGGGTGCTGAAGAAGCCCTGAGTACAGCAGTGTGCCCGAGTGATGCTTCCTCAGATGTGGGTGAGAAGAACCATTGCAAACGCCAAGTAAAGGCTTCTTGTTCCTGTAAGCGCTGCGCCCCCGCAGAACTTTCCTGGCACAGGCTTGTGTGGCCTGGCTGTGGATATGCTCTTAAGCACTGCCTGCTTGCTCCTTCCCAGAAGGATCCATTCACAAAGGACTTGCTAGCGGGGAGGTGAGATGGGCAGCGAGTCTCCAGGGAGGCTGTGAGGCAGGGGAAACTTCAGGGAGAAGGGGTGAATAGGATGGGAAGTGGGATGGCCAAGGATAAGCGCTAGGAGAAATTTGGGAAGATGGGAAAGATTGCTGGGAGACAGAGGAATCCTGCAATATTAGGAATAACAAGCAATTCAAGGTATTGCAGCTGGCTGTATGTGAGAGGAATGCTGAAGGATTTTGAAGGTCAAATATCCGACATTAAAAGGAAAAGATGCCCCTGGGGGCATTGTGTGTATGCACAGCGCTGGAACTGCGGCTTTCCAGGAGTGAGCAAAGCTATGAAGCACTGATGCACTTCCTGGCTCCAGCTCCTGAGGGAAATGTGTCCATGCAAGAGCTGCTCTCTCTGGTGCTGGAAGGGAGCAATTAAGGCCATTGCCAGGCAAGCGACGCGAGTTCTTATCAGCAACCGCCTCTGCAGACAATATTGAAGAGACGCCAGTTCTGGGCTTGGGAATGTTGATGAAGTCTTGTGAGGACGGGAAGTACCAGAACAAACTGGTGAGCAAAATAGTAGGTACCAAACCAACACGGCACACAGAAGAGTAGTCTGTTCCAATAGGCCCAGCTGGTTTGTGCTCGAGAGTTTGGAAGGGGCATAAGCCTGACACTGAAGGGGTGCAAAAGAAATGATGCCATAGTATATAACACATGGTAAACATCAATGCATACCCTATACTCAATGTTCGTTAAATATATATACTCAGATTACTTTAATTGATTCAGATTTGTGTTAAATGTTTATGTTCATTTATACTTTAAATCTATTATTTTAGAATTTACTGATAATTGATAAACTACATGTATTTTACATTATAAATTATATTACATCACATACTCTATATGTAGGTTGTTATAGATTTGTGTAACAGAGCATATAATATATGCAAATGTTAGTGTAATTATATAATATACTATGTGCTATCAAATTACATAATAACATGTCACATATTATTTCATAGGATTATAGAATGGCCTGTGTAGGAAGGGACCCCACAGGCCAGCTAGTTCCAGCTCTGCTGCCATGTGCTGCGACACTTTCCACTAGACTAGGTTCCTCAGAGCTCCATCCAACCCTGGCTTTGAACACTTCCAGGGATGGAGCATTCACGACTTCTCTGGGCAACCTGTGCCAGTGTCTCACCACCCTCACAGTGAAGAATTTCTTCCTAATATCCAATCTACCCCTACTTTCTTTCAGTCTGAAGCCATGTTGCCTTGTCCTGCTCTTGTAAGTAGTTCCTCTCCATCTTTCTTGTAGCCTCCCTTCATGTACTGGAAGCCTACAATTAGGCCACCCTGAAGCCTTTTTGAATTATTATGGTTTATTATATAATACAATTAAAACATTTTCCTATTTACATTACAGAACGTATAAAAGTATGTATTTTTTATATATATATATATGTATTCTGTATATATGCATTATACAGTCTACCTATACAAATAATATTACATAATAGTATATACTACATATTAGACATTAATTTCTCACTGAATCTTGATTTTGTGCTAGAAGGTTAAGGAGACACAAAATGCTGAGTATCTGTTTTGTTCTGGGTTTTTTTTTTTTATTTTCAGATTTAAAAAAAAATCTTTTTGGGTGATCCTCAGAATGAAGAGCCAGTAAACCTTATGCCTGCAGCTGGCAAATAGGTTTAACTGATCATTTGGAAAAAAAAAAATAACAATGACTAAAAATAAAAGATAAAAAGGACAACATAATCTAATCAATCATTCAAAAACCTTTGAGGAAGTTCTTTCCTAGCAGCTATAAAAATGCAGAATTTTCTTATGGCTACAAATCTGGCTATGATACAACAAGCAGAGCAGGACTGAGAAATCAGTTTTCAGGGTGGCAGGAGATTAGAAACGTCAAAATGTTTAAAAACATTAAGCTTTGATAGTTGATCTGTGTAACATATTAAATACTTGGACATTTGGAAAAGGGATGTGAACAGTGAATTAGCAAAATTTGTGGAGATACAAGGCAATTTTTTTAGTTAAAACCTGAGACTATTAATAAGGCAAGTTGAGTGAGGAAGAACCTAATGAGAGACAAGTAAATGGAGGCTACTGTGACAAATGGCCCTCTGTAGTCAATACAAAGGAAAGAGAACTGGAGGGAAAAGACAAACCTCTTCAAACACTTGAATTTTAGATGGAGAATACCAACATGGTGGTGAGATTTGGCCACTGCTGTGGGCAGTTCATGGGAGACCTCTCCTTGGTGGGAGATTCCAGGAGGATAAACACAGAAATGTCCCCTTAAGACACAAACTGGGAAAATGTAACCATTCTTTTCTTTCTTTTTGAACTGTTTTTACTTGCTTCTCACAAACACGGGCCCCTCTCAGAAGTTCTCATAAAGAAGACAAGAGCCAGCAGCCATGCTGCTAGTTGGACAGGAGGAAAAGGTGAAACTCCCAGAGGGTGACTAAGCACTGGAACAGGCTACCTAGAGAGGTGGTGAGGTGCCTACCTTGTGAGATATCTGGGCTTCAGAAGGACAACACCCTGAGCAATCTGATCTAATGTCCCAGATGATCTTTTTTGGAGCAAGGAGTTGAATGAGATCATCTCCATTGCAGCCTGAATCATTCTGATCCCCAGGACAAGATTCTGACTCTCTCCTCTGCGAAATCAGGATACAGAATGAGACGACTTTCTCATCCAGCTGGACAATTAATTTGTACTGATCTCAACATTTCTATATTATATCAAAAATACAAACCAGATGTCTGTTCCAAATCTTGCTTAGCACAACATAAACCAGTTGTTTTCATTGCATGTCATGAAGACAGAGTGGAATTTGCAAGTAGAATTGAAAGATTTTAAGATGCAATATATAAATACTGTCAGGCATTCTTTAGGAAAAGCCTGGATGTTTGTAGTGCATGTTCTGAGTCTTCAAATATCCTGGCAATAAAGTTACCAAGTAGCCAAAGCTGCCCCACAAGTAACAATATGAAAACTAAGATTCCTTTTTGATCAGTTTTGAGCAGAAAGATCAGATGCAGGAATAGGCAAAATCAAAGCTCTAACTGCAAACTGAGAAGATTTGATGAATGTAAAGATGAACATGACTCAGCAATGTGCATTTGCAGCCCAGAAAGCCAAACATGTCCTGAGCTGCATCCAAAGCAGCGTGGCCAGCAGGGTGAGGGAGGGGATTCTGCCCCTCTGCTCTGCTCTGGTGAGACCCCACTGGAGTGCTGCATCCAGCTCTGGGGTCCTCAGCACAGGAAGGACATGGACCTGTTGAGAAGAGTCCAGAGGACTCTTCACCAAGATGATCAGAGGGATGGAGCACCTCTCCTGTGAGGAAAGGCTGAGAGAGTTGGGGTTGTTCAGCCTGGAGAAGACTCCAGGGAGGCCTTATAGAAGCTTTCCAGTACCTGTAGTGGGCTAACAAGAAAGCTGGAGAGGGACATTTCACAAGAGCATAAAGTGATAGGACAAGGGGGAATAGCTTCAAACTGAAAGAGGGTTGATTCAGACATAAGAAAGAAATTTTTTTATGATGAGGGTAATGAAAAACTGGCACAAGTTGCCTAGAGAAGCTGTGGATGCCTCATCCCTGGAAACACTCAGGGTCAGGCTGGGCTTTGACCAACCTGATGAAGTTGAAGATGACCTTGCTTATTGCCAGAAGCTTGAACTAGCTGACCTTTAAAGGTCCCTTCCAACCCACACCCTTCTGTGATTCCATGATTATCATAATTTTCAGCTGCTCGTGACATCCTTCAATGCAACACCCAGTGCTGCAGCATTCAGAGCAATCTTCTGAAGTCATCCTCAGAATGACACACAGATCACACTGAAGTTGACCAACTCTTACTGATTCCACAAGGCCACTTTGAACTTTCTGAAATAGCTGGGTCCTTTTACACTAAGTTAAAGGTTATTTTTATTTGAGTAAAAAGTATGCTTCTGACTACTGCTAATAAAATGAATGGGGTTTTTTTGTTTTATTTTTGGGGAGGGGGGGTAATTACTTTTGTTTCTGAAAAGATCAAACTTCCTTTTAGGTGATTTCTCATCTTCAATGCAAAGTGTTATATAGCTCAGGAAGGAAGGAATGGATGCATGATGGGAAGGCAAGGTATTTCCTAGGAACTGAGATTTAATTGTGTGAGTCCCTTTTATGTATGTTTGCCTTACTGATAGAGAGTGACAAAAAGGGAGAGTACAGAAGGAGTGATATGAGCGTGGTTGTCTGTCTCAGCTGAATTCATTTTCTTGTAGCTGATCCTTGGAATTTGCTCCCTTTGGCTAGATCAGCAACATCTTCGCAGGTTCGCCTCTGTGAACTTTGCTTTCCTTTCTTCTCCCCCCTGCCCTACTCTCCTCCCTCCATTTCTACCTTGCCACAAGGAATCTGGTAGGTTTATCCTTAGACACCAGCAGATGATTCATTTAGAAAAGGAAAAAAAAATGGGAAGGAAAAAAACCCTATCTTTTCCATATGATTAGCCTGTAGACAAAGAGATCTCTCTGGTCAAGGAGCTTTGAAATCAGTAGTCTCCTATTGCTTATTTCCTTCTTAAAAGGAGAAGCTAAGACTTTGTGTTTTCTTATAAGAGGGTGGATTCCATCACAAGTACCTAAATGCTTCTCTTCCAGATTGAAAAATTTAATTGAAATAATTGACTATAATGTATTACATTATGACTAGCTGCTTGAATCACAGAGGATAATCTCTCTGCATTACTGATGTTGACTAAACTTTGTCAGTGTTGTCATCTACTGAGCAATGGTATTCCTGGTTTGGCAGTCTATCAGGGAACCAGAGGCAGGACAAGTCTGTGGAGCTGGAAGCAATGCACAGTGGTAGGGGGGTCTGTTTAAAAAAGATTGTTTGCCCTTAGTGTAAACCTAGCCTCTGTAAGAAGTTAAGGACATTCCTAACGATCCCTTAAGACATTTTTTTATTGGAAGACTTTTTTTTATTGGAAGCAGGGAAACTTTTACTAGTTTGTGCTAATGTAGATAAAAATCTGGCCAAATGTTTAAAAAACCTTCTGTGCTTTGCCCATGCCAGTTTAAGCTGGATATGCCAGCTGTTTAGTTTCATGAGTTAATGAGTATTCTTAAGCTTTCCTCATTTGTTTAAGAGCATCAGCATTAGAGGACAAAGGGATGTAGGTACTGGGAAATCAAAATGCTGCTTCAATTTCTTTATTATAGTAGAGCTCTTGTTACATGTGGAAAATCTCAGATCCCTTGAAAAAGTGTCCTGAAGAAAGAATCTATTTCTTGACATTAATTTCAGTGACAGAGATGAGATGACCTTGTTATAAACCAGGGCTCTCTACTCTCAGATTCATACATTTAGCTCGAAGAGGAGATGGCTGCCAGAATTGCTCTGATCCAGCAGATCATAATTTGAAGCCACACAAAGGCTTCTTTGTGGTCATTAAGCTAAACATACATTTCAATTTACTTTTTAAGGACAACTTTCCACTTTCATTCCAGCTGGTACATTGCACAAAACTCACCTAAAAACATATCAAATTAAGTGTAGCTCTGCAGTTACAGATGCCTGCTAGCTGAGGATGGAGGGAATATACTAAAATTTGTGAGTGCTCTCCCTCCTACCAGCACTTTTACATTTAAAAGAAGTTTGTACTGGCCCACAATGGTGTCACTGACAGGGCCCCTTGTGTACAATCTACATGTACTCCAAATCACTTGGGAAAATACTGGGAAGGTGGAAAGGCATATTTAACTGAATAGCTGCTCAAGGCATGTGAAGTAATGTAGAAGAAAGAGGTATAAAAAAGAATTTTCTGGTAGTCTTTCAAATTTCTAGGTAACCCCTGACTTCTCATCCATCCCTCTTTGGCTTTGTTTACCTGTGGTAATTAATATTCTTCTCTGTTAAAAGAGAAATCTTCTCAAGATCTCAATCTTCTTCTCAGTCTTTTCAAGAGAAATCAACAGCATAAACTGAAGCTTCTCCTTCAGGAGTCTGCAATAACTTCTAGTTCTTTTCCTTCCAAAGAACATGTAAGCCCTTCTGGGAACACAGTCAGTAAGTGTATGGGTGAAGACTCTCTGACTCCTCCTTTGCCACCTTCACCATGGTGGGTCCTCACCACTTGTACCCTGGTTTGTCTAGTTACATTTATGCTTTTTTCCATAAAGAATTTACCATGGATATTATGGGCAGCATCCTGCTGTCGCTTTCTGAGAGCTGGTGCGTGAATTGTAGATAGCTCCAGCTAGCAATGGATGGATCATGGCATCTGTCAGTGAAATTCGTGTCACGGAATACTTGGACTCTTCAGGTCACTTCAATGGGCAGGAACGTTTAAATGTATTACTGCCAGTACAGAAAGAGGAGCAGAAATGGCTTTAAAGAAAGTTGTTATTTATACCCCACGTCCTGCAGAAGATGTCTATGCAGTTATGCTCCAGGTCTGAAAACCTCAGAGGTGTTAATGGTTGAAAGAATACCAGAACAGTCTGTTTCAGCTTTGGTCTTAATTTGGGTCCAAGGTTCACCTGTGTGTGTATATATATGTGTATATATGTACATATATATGTAAATATAAAACAAAAATACATATAAAAATTAAAAATACATCAGGAATAACTGAGTTCCCGTAGAGCAACGGTTCAGGTCAGAATGAGGGTCAGATTTTTTCCGCTTGGTGATGGAAGAGAGGGGAGAAGCAACTCAACACAGTTGCACCTTGTTTGCAAGAGCCCTGTAAAGGCTGGGCACCACTTGTGCTCGCCGAGAGCAGCAAAACTGCTCTTGCAATGCTTAACATCCAAACTGACGGCACTTCCAGTATGACTCCATTTTGCGGGACACAGAGGATAAGGGAGCTGAATCACTGCACTATTCACTGAGGCAACGCTACCAGCTGTGCTCTAGGGCTACTCACTTGGAATAGATGAGCCCTTTGTTCCACCCCTTTGTTTTTCCAAGTGCTCTGACTGACCTTGTGAGGGAGGGGTACTTGACAACACAACTTTATCTCAGAAATGGGGTCAAAATAAGTGAAATCAGAGGCGGCTTTCATATTCAGGTGCAGTGATGTATAGCATACGAGGGAGCAGGGAAGGAAAGGCAAATCCAGGTCCTCACACTGCCTGTAGAGTCTTTGACCCTACAAGGTGGACAGTGTGTTGTCCAGACTGAGATCTGTTGTGCAGCAGAATGCGGACATCAGATGCAAAGCAGAACTGTATTGTGACATGACCTGGATGCAGGACTTGGAGAAACGCTAAGTTTGCAAACGACACTAAATTGGGAGGGACTCTCTCGAGGGCAGAGAGGCCTTGCAGAGAGACCTCGAAAAATCAGAGAGATGGGCAATCACCAACTGTATGAAGGACAACGACGGAAAGTGCTGGATTCTGCACGTGGCATGGGGCAACCATGAATATACAGACACTCTGGGCAATGAGATGCTGGAAAGCAGTGCTACAGAAAGGGGCCTGGGGGTCCTATCCATGGCAAGCTGAATCTAAGTCAGCAGTGCCCTGGCAGCCAGGAGGGCCAACTGTGTCCTGGGGGTCATCAGGCACAGCATCGGCAGCCGGGAGAGGGAGGGGATTGTCCCACTCTGCTCTGCACTGGGGTGGCCTCATCTTAAGATCTTTGTGCACTTTTGGGTGCCACAATATAAGAAAGACATTAAACTACTAAACAGCATCCAAAGGAGAGCAATGAAGATGGTGAAGGGCCTTCAGGGGAAGCCGTATGAGGAGTGGCTGAGGTCACTTGGTCTGTTCAGCCTGGAGAAGAGGAAATTGAGGGGAGACCTCATCACAGTCTACATCTTCCTTTGTAGGGGAATAGGAGGAGCAGACACTGATCTCCTCTCTGGTGACCCAAGGGAATGGCCTGAAGTGGGTCAGGGGAGGTTTAGGTTGGATATTAGAAAATGATTTTTCACCCAGGGGGTGGTTGGGCACTGGAACAGGCTCCCCAGGGAAGTGGTCACAGCACCAGGCCTGACAGAGTTCAAGAGGCATTTGAACAATGGTCTCAGGCACATGGTGTGACTCTTGGGGTGTCCTGTACAGGGCCAGGAGTTGGACTTGATGAGCCCGGTGGGTCCATTCCAACTCAGCATATACTATGATTTTATGGTATCACATATTACAGGAAAAAGTCCGTGTCAGAACTGTCACCAAAATCCTTTTCCCCTCAGACATTAATTTGCAGAATGTTCAGAGGAGGTAAAACATTATTGAGAACAGGGGCTTTGGCCCTAAGAACTCAAGTTCACCTTAGCAATCATGAAAGATTTGCACTGTGAGACAACTTCAATTGCAGTAACTTGCTATCCATAATTTAGAGATCTTTCGTGCTGAAGATCTCCTCTGTAAGCTCCAGGCTTGCTTGCCATGGTTACCTTCCTTTTCTCTCCACTGAGGGAAGTATTTTTCCATCTTGCATTGCAGGAAAACAGACAACATGACAAACCTGTCAAGCTTAAAGTTCTTCAGGGAAAGAATTAAAAGTTCTCTCAAATTTAGTAAAATATTTGTAAAAGTAGAGTGATAGCTGCTGTAGGTATGCAAGAATTTTAGTGTGAATTAGTGACACCTTAAATACCAAACACCAAAAATAGGTGTTTGTACAACTTCATACACTGACATCCATGCACTGAAGTTAGAGCCCAGGTGCTTGGAAGGGGATACTTTACCCTTTCTGGATAAAACCCAGGTTTGCAGTTTTAGGAATCAGGCATAATTTTGGCCATAAAGTTTGTTTTCCCAATACTTTTCAATAGCAGAATTTATAATACGTATAATATAGAAGAATCATAGAAACATTTAGCTTGCAAAAGACCTATGGAGATCTCTAGTCAAAACACCTGCTTCAAGCAGGGTTAGCTTCAAAGCCGGATCCCGTTACTTAGGGCATTATCCAGCTGAGTCCCAAAAAATCTCCCTCAGTGGAGATTCCATTATTTCTGGGCAACCTACTCTAGTGCTTGCATGCTTGTGCGGTTGGGAAAGGTTCTTCCCTTCATCCAGCTGGGACCTTGCTTCCTGCAATTTGTGTCTACTACGTCTTGCTCTGTGTTCACCTCAGAGAAGTGTATGGCTTCATGCATCTTCTCTGTAATCCCTTTCTAGGTAGTGGAAGACTGCTGTCAGCCTCCTCTCAACCCTCTCTTTCCAGCCTAAGCAGAAGCTGCTCTCTCAGCCTCTTCTCACACATCACAGGCTCCAGACCCGGAACCCTCTTGGTGCCCCCACAATTTGTCAAAAATGGCTGTGTTCTGGGGGGCCAAAAGTGGACACTGTACTCCAGCTGCCAACTCACAAGTGAGGAAAAGAACCACGCTCCTTGACCAGCTGGCAATGCCTTTACCTGTGCAACCCAGTGTGTGGCTGATCTTCATTGGGACAGGCGTGCAGTGTTGATCCCTTGCAAATCTGCTGTCCTCCCAGGACTCCAAGTTCCTTCCTGCAGAGCTGCTATACAGCTCCTGCCTGCCCTGGTCAGTTAGGTGGCTCCATTCAAATAAAGGGTCTAATGCTGTCACTGTCAAACTTCATGAAAGTTCCTGCTGGCCCATTACTTCAGCTTCTCCGGGTGCCTCTGAATGTGAGCCCTGCCTTCCAGGATATCAATCACTCCTCCCAATTTGCTGGGATTATCATAAATTCTATTAATACATTATAAAAGTGTATTTATGCAATAATCAAATACTTAAAACCTTATCCAGTATAAGGCATTACCTGTGTTGTATTTTTACCATGCATTTTCAGAACTAAATGATGCTGGCATAAATGAAGAAATGGTTTAAATTTCTCGCAAGGATGGTCTGCTTCCATTCCCAAGGCACATGCTAATCCATGACAGCATGGATTTTGTGCTGAAATTGAAGTCTTGGTTTTGTTGAGGAATTTCAGAAGAGGAATATTTAGTAAAAGTCTACAGATCTTGCTAATGCAAATGGCAAGTGAAGAACTATCCTAAATCACCCAGGCAACTGGATTTGGTTCAGTTACATTTCACTGATTTTGCCAAGAGAACCTGCAACATACTTCACATATTTCTGCTAATAAACCACAAATAATTTAAAACACAGGAGGTCACTGAATAAGAAAATACAAGAATATTTGACAGCAAAAGATAATGAATGCTACGTGTAGTGGCAAGCACTGAGCATAAAATGCAAAGTTTTCAGAGGGCGAGGAGTTGTCTCTGAATTCCCGTTTGGTGAAACACAACTGCAATGAATATTTATTGCCACCTTATTTAGCAGCATGAACAAAAGGAACTGTTATAAATAAACAAACGCTATGGCAGTTCCACTGCTGTTAGCTTGACGTTCTCGTCTGCAGTCAAGTCAAACCGAAAGACAAAGCAATCAGCGAAAAGACGAAGTCAAACATCCAAATTACAGAGGTTCTATTTTTGTGTTAACTACCGTCATCACTGATTTGTCCATGACTTGTGTGAGGAAGCTGCTGGTGAAATTTGACAGGCGTCAGCATGGCATTTTCCTGCTTCCAGATTGAAATGAAGGATTTTAATGTAAATTTACATGACTCGCTTAACATTTCCTTAGCATATCAGTAAAACTTTGAAGGAGGTAAAACTTACAAAGCAGAGCAATGTACACTTAAGAGGATGCAATTAAGTAGTCAGTAATATGGGACACACACACGACAGAGGCAGGCTGTCCTTTTAACTTCTTGAAATGTCCTGCTGGTGACTCTCCCTGCCGTACCTCACCTCCACCCTTTGATGTAAGGACGAAACCACCTCTACAGTGCAACTGTTCTGATAATAGCAGGTGACTCACTTCCAACCTATTTGTGCTCAGACCTAGTTTGACAGCCACTTTATTCTTCAGAGTCAGCAAAGCAAAACTTTAAATGTGTCGTGAACTTACAGGAAAACCCACAGCGTGCATTTAGTAACCCATCTGCTCTGCAAACAGGAACTTGGGTCAGAGGCATACTAATCCCTTTCATTCAATCCAAGTAATGTGCATGTTTGTAAAGTGTTTGCAGAGTCTTGAATACATGACACGATGCACATTGCCTAGGTGAGCTCAGAGACTAGTTGTCCGCCTCGTCCCACAGCTGGCACTTCGTAGGGCAGTGCATGCTCTCAGTGAATGTGCACAGCCCTCTCTGTCTCTCTTGTTCACTTAGATCAGGGCTACATCTTCCCCTCAGCACTGGGAAGGCTGGAGGAGATAATATCCAGGAATTTTACTTCAGCGTTGCCACTAATTGTCATCTTCTGAAATGTGATGTCTGTAGCAGACTATTTAATGTCAGTTGGTGCTTGTCAGGGAGGGAAAATATAACTGGAGAATTAAATTGTACCAGCAGGTTGGCCTGCTTAATTCTATTGTACAGATCCTCGTACAGTTTGAGAGGAGCCTTCTTCACCAGAAGTTACCCACTGCATGGAAGAGACAAACTTTTCACAGTTACTATATCTATGCAAATGCTTCCCCGTGTAATTTCAGCTCAGCTTTGGGCTGCCTATGCGTGCATCACATCTGCCTACATAGCACTAACAAGTAAATCCTCAGTGTGTCTGCCAAGCTCCACACCCAGGCATTCAGCTGGAAGTCAGTTATCCTCTAAAAACTTCTCCAAGAAGGAGTGTGTTCACAATCAACCACCCCACTGGACTAATGTAAATAACCATGCTGGTCATAGTGCCAGAGTAAAATGAAGGCACTGTGGCTCCATGTGGGTGCCTGAAAATCTTGAAAGAAAAAAATTAAAAAGTGGAGAAGAAAACCTATTTAATTTAAATTAATGATTTAAATCCCAAAGCCAGTTAGTTCTATGGTACTTTTCTCTGTACAGTCAGCCTATGAAGAAGAGATTTCTCTCTTCTGCAAGTTCCTGTGGAATGCAAAGTGCTTGCACGTCAGAGCACTGGCCATCACAGCCATCACTGGTTGGCAGTTGTGATTCTCAATGTCTTTCTAAATGAATTTTCTAAAAGTATATACATATATATGGATATTACATTGTAATATCACATGTATCCATCATGCTAGAAAGGCTTTGTCCCAACCCTGCTATTTATGCAAGAAGCTTTGGTTTAGGATCTTATCTACTGCTTTGGACAAGGATAAAGAAACAAGTCTCTTTTTTAACATAATACAGTGTCATAGCACCAAATAAACAGACCATACCTAAGATCTTTCTCTGGGCTCAGGACCGAAGTCTAGGCTGGAATGAAGGAGACATGCTGTGTTTGGGAGAGAAAACAACATAAGTTCAAGAGGTCTTTGACTGCTAAGTTTTTGATTGTTGAACTTTTAGGACCAATTTCTAACGACAGAGAAATACATTCCTATATAAATCATCAATTCTGTTCTTTGTGGAAGTCTTTCAGCATGTAGGTATTCAGAGACAGCTTTCTTCCTTTATCATAAGCTTGCTTTGCTCAATGCCTGTATTCATTCAAGTAGCTATTTCAGTCAAAGAAAGTCCTCCAAAAGGATATATCCTAAATAAGCCAGGAAGTAACTTCCCAATACAGCTTCACACCTCCCCAGATGCTAGTTTCAAATTAATCATCTGTTCTGGGGACAGCAGATGGAAAATAACGTTCCTGATAAAATGGGTCTAATGAGAGCTGAAGGACCCGTGCTGACTGCTAATTTTACAAGAAGTCCTAAGGAGATTTTTGATTGGATAAATGGGGGATATTGAAGTTTACTGTCTGCAAAAGAAATCCTCCCACTTCGCTGATAGTGAGGAACTTTGACCAAGCAGATGACTGTCCAATCTGTTTTCATCTTGGCCTCCTGGAATTTAGAATCTGGGAATGACACTTGGCTTTATTTCTCAGTCACAGAAGTGAGGTGATGGCCTGATTTGAGTTCCACTCCACAGTTCCAAATCCTAACATCCTTCTTCTCAGCTGCCAGAAGGACAGAACAAGGAAGAAGCTCTCACTTTCTGGGATACAAACAAAAAGGACATTATTGGATCTTAGGTACCTGGAGCAGCTCTGCAATCAGCTCCTGCAGTATGTCCTACCTAAACTGCTTTTTGGATGCTGTGCTGTCACCCTCGTTTGCACCCTTCCACTATCCAGCAGGTTTTTTTGTCCTGTGTTTCACCTGCCCAGTTAAATCCTCTCCAGCCCATACTTTCTCTCTCTCAGGCCTTCCTCTCTTTCTTCCCCTCATTCATCTTTTCTTTCCCAGTTCTCCTTCACTTTTCTTTCAGGCTTGTTTGTTGCAGAGAAAGTAGAACCTAACATACAGCTAGACAAAAACCATGAACTAATTTTCCCTAAAATAGATCAACTCTCTTTATAGATCTCTTAATTAACCACTCTCCTAGGCATCTCCTTCCCTCCCTGCTCAGAAGCACAATGCTCCTGCGCTCCCTGCTGTCCCCATTTTCCTGCATGCCCCCAGCACTGGCTGCTCCTGCCACAAGCCATGGTCTCTTTAATAGCAGCAGTATTATTTTTGGTGCAGTAGGAACTTCATCCTGCCCTAGTTCATGCCGTGTACTTTGCCTTCTTTCTTCCTTGCACGATTTGTTGCCGCAGCTTATCATCACACGCACTCTGCTCCCCTTCTGCTACAGCTTCAAAGCACTCCAGATTTTTTGATTTGCCTCTCCTACTGCTCCAAGATGCTGAGTGATGCAGAGAACCTCCTACAGCCAGAAAGTAACTGTGATTTTTAGCGATGATGTTTGCTCTAACTATTTAAAGCACACTTAAGAAGACACATAATAAGTAGGTTTGAGGGAAGTGGTAGCAATCCACCCACTACGTTCCTTTTAGCTAACCCTTTAATTAAATATTAAAGATACGGTTCTCAGGAAGATTTAAAATAACCCACTGACAGAAAAAAAGAGACAGGTTAAAAAACAGCAGAAAACGAAATAATCCCCCCCCAAAGACTTACCACACCTTCATGCTGTTTTTAACACAATTTTACTGTGCTGATGAGGGAAGAGCTTTTCTGAAGGGAAATAACAAACCTTGTGCTTTCCAGGGTTAGATCACTCGCTATGTTCTCAGGGAGTCCTGCTAGGGATTGCAAATTATTTAATGCTTAACTAAACATACCAGTTTCCTCTTTCATAACGGATAGCACCAAAAAAAAAGTTTATAAAAATTGAGCGAATTACTTGACATGTTATTCCTCACTCAGAAGACACATTCTGCTGCTGGACACACAGAACTGATAAGCAGTTTGAGAGGAAAAGTGTATATATATATATGCAGTGATTATAGCACTGTCTCCAAGTATAAAGCAGTGAGATAGATGACAGCAAGATCTGGGCAGATTCATGGTATGAAGCATTTCCCTTTATAACTGAGTTAAGACACACCACAAATGATCAGAGGAGAAAGAGAAGTAACTACTGATGGAGATCAGAAGTGCAAGAAACCAGGTATGTCCACAAAACTGAGAGGCTCTGACCTGCATACTCCTTTTGCAAAGCCTGGTGAAGGCTTTGATTATTTTTCTCTGTATCTAGCTGACAAAGCTTGACAGACTTACTGAGTAGTGTTTTTGCACTAGTACTGCAAGAATATCTGCTCTGCTGCTTCTTCGCTTGTGTTTAAACTCCATTGTCCTTCTTTTGTTCTTCTATGCTGTGTGTAGTTTTAAATCAAAGTCCAGACCCCCGAGCTCTCTGTATAGTCTCCAATGTTGCTGTAATACAAACAGAAACTGGTCAACCATTTCGATTTGTTTTTGTGTTAGCCATATAATCGAAAGTGTTCCCAAACACACACTGCTTTCCCCCTCCAAATCAGTCTTACAATCGATACTGTCCTACTTTCAATTAAAATATCCCCACAACAGATATACATCTATATGGTGCTTAGAATCTCACAACAGCAAACCTATTACTTTGAATACAAAAGCTGGCCAAAATGATTGAATTCCTGAGGCAACAGAAACGATACTGGTGATTTTATTCAGCATGTGTCCAATACGATTTTCCATTCGGAATCCATATCTTTTAATGCTTTTCTATACCATTCTTAACATTACCTTCAGCTTTTATGGAGTCCCTTAGAAAGGTTTTTTTTCAATTTGTTTACCAGAAAACTTAAATTTTAATGATTAAATAATAGGACATTTATATACATCAGTGGGTTTTCTCAGATACTGGGCTCTAAGTACATACAATGTCTATTGAGTGAAAATAAAAAAGAAAAATTCCAGTCATGCAAATCGTCTTACAAACCATGTTCCATTTGACTTGAAAATTTTTACTCCGTTACTGGCATATCATTCCAAATTTAAACAGATAAAATTTTAAGGTTGCTTTGTCCATTTCCATTCGTTTGTTTTGCTGTTTTGAAGAACTGACAGGCCACATGCTACTGCAGAAGGTACCGGCAGGGTAATAATTGTTCTGCTACCACTGACCAACCCCTCTGAGCCCTGGCGTGGATGTGTTTTAAAAAACCACCTAACCTTCAGCTAACTGCACTGGTTTATTTCTGAACAGCACATCACAATATCAGCACAGAGAGCACATTGTAACCGGTTGGGTGATTCCACTTAATAATTTTTCAACACTAGGACCTTTCAGCATTTTAATTCTGGTTTCATTTATGAATTAAAGGTCATATATAGAGCACAAATGAGGTCTAAATTTAGTCACAGCAGACCACAGTTCCACATAAAGACAAATCTTCAAGTTATGTTGACCTGCTAGGAGACAAAGATAAACAGCACAGCAAACATGTACCTGCAATGCACTGCTTCCCTATTAAATATTAACTGTTTCATTTACATTTAAATGAACTGAGCAGTAATGGATAGACTTTCCAGTACTGCTGTTTGGTGCTGCTGTCATGGAAAGAAGCTGAAGACAATGTGGGCTGTATGGGGGCAAATGACGCAATCTCAGCATCCGCTCAAGTGCCTTCAATGATGACCATTCTCCAGTCTTGAAATATAATCCTACACAGCATTTTATTTTTCTCTCCCTCTGTAAACACATCTGTTCATAAATAACTTAGATGTCTCCTTGACATTCATGGTATGTAACTGAAGCTGAAGTAGAAAAGGATGGGCGGTGTACAGCACTGAGGAGATGTCACAGTACTTTTGTTCAGCATTTTTGTCAAGTGCAGGTTGCTAACATCAGCCATCAGAGACGGGCGGGGTGACCCACCCATATTTTTCATGGGTCTTCACCAAACTCTTAAATGTTGCTTCAGCTTCCTTTCGACTGAATGACTTTTTTGATTTGCCAGCTTTTCTGCAGATACGGCCCTGCGCCAAACACAGAAAGAAAACCTTCATTAAAGACATGGACATGCATCTGGAAACCACAGCTTAACTTTTCAATGCATCAGGCCAGGAGGCATTCACTAAAGGACATCAGAAAGCACAGCTCCCAAACTTCACCAGACAAATGCATTATTAGCGATGATTTTAAGTGAAACTCAGGGAAAGGGTAAAAAAAAAAAAAAAGGAAAAAAAACCCAACAACAAAAGAAAGGCAAGGCATCTGCCGGGGTGTTCCTTCCCGGCGAGCCCGTGCGCTGGCACGCTGCCCTGCATGCAGCACCCAGCGGCTGCTGCTGCGGCCGCGCCGCGGGGCTCGCTCCCTCTCGCCGCTCGGGGACCTCTGGGGCGTCAGGAGCCCCCTGCCCACCCCTCGTGTCCCTCCTGCACAGCCGGGACAGCCCTGGAAGGCAGGGACCGCCCCGGCACGGCCGCGTTCGGGGCTGCCCGAGCCTCACCCCCGCTGCCACCGCACAGCCGCCACCAAAGATCGCATCCATCCCGCGAAACGCACTCCATTATTCTTCCTTCTCCAACCTGACCCGTGGGAAGTGAACAGCTCTGGCCCTTTTTAAAAGCAGGAGCGCCTTAAACCAATTGGCTTCCAGCTTAAATCAAAAGTTCTAATTTGTCTATTACCCCTTCATGACAAGTTTGATAATAAATGAAAATATACCCATTTGCATATACTGCATTTTCATTACTCTGCAATTAGATATTACCTCTAACTGCACAGCCGTATAAAATTTCAAATCTTTGTTTGCAATAGAGACTTGTTACCGAGTTATTAACAGCTTACCTTAGTTTTCACATTGGTCTATGGCAATTAACAACCAACAGAGACACAAGAAAGTTTTACAGCTGCAGATTAATACCACTCTATAACAATAAATACCTTTAGATAAAATAAATAAACACCTTTAAAGTACTTATGCCTATTTGATTCGTCACAAAATAGAAGTTTATTAAAGTCACTAGTCCAATAGTTTTAATACTTGTTTAATAGACTGCACTGAAAGCCTTTTTAACAATAAATGGTATTTGATGAGCAGATATTATAATACAGTGTTACAATTATTAAGAACCAAGTTTGTATGTCCTCATTTTTTTCTCTTCTTTAGCTCAAAACGATGCATCAGGCTGCATCTTTTGCTTCCCTGATTTTACTGTCAACTTGGAATTTAAACCAAAAATTGTCACTTGCAATCACATGGAACAAGTGTTGAGAAAATGATCAGGCATATAAAGGGAAAAAAAACGGGGAAAATGGGAAAAAAGAAAACAAAATCTGTCGTCAGAGCATGAAAGTTACTTTTCCAGACCAAAATGAGTAAGATTAGTCTGCAACGTGGACAAACTATTTCTTTCCATAAAGCTGTCACAATATTGCAGAGGTTCTTTTGTGTTCAGTGCCGCTCCTATTATAACAAAACTATGGACACATGAAAGAAAAAAGCTGTTTTCTGCTCCAGTTTTAACAAGTCATTTTTTGGTGCAGTTTGAGTACTCTTTCAGAGCATTTCTTAACCCAAGGTTAGGAACAGCCTCTAATTCCCACCTCGATTTATTCACAGTCAATTTATACCCATTTGGCTTTCACAAAAACAGCTATTTTACCTGTCGATGCTTTTCCTCGCCTTTCTCCCCAGTTGCCATTTACAGACTAGAAATGTATTTCCTCTTCAAATACTTCCTTGATAGACCAAACAGCAAGACACCTTCTGCATCCCCATACAAATCTGGCAATTAATATGCCCCAAATAAGGATGATCTAAATGGTTCTCAATTGAGCCCTGATCATAAATTTTCTCAGAAAATGTTCATTTTTAGTTGTGACAGATGGAGTAATTATATAAAGCTGGGTACCATATTTTTAAAATCCTATTGAATAATTACCATACATAATTATATAATATATAATTATCAATCATAATTATTCTGCAGGAGTATTTTTGTTGTTACAAAACATTTTGTGTTTTCTTCCTAATCCAAGGTTTTGTTGGAAGCACACTTAGAGAAACATAAGATAAAACAAAGTGCAACAGAAGATTCAGTCAGTACAGAAAATGCCGTACTCAAAATCTCATCAATGAAATACTTTTGAAAGTAAATATAAACTTACTTTACTACTTAATATCTGGATTAGATCCATTTGCATCTCCTGTGTTTTACGTATTATTTTTTATCATTTAAGGCTTTGATACCTTTCTGAATTATGTGTATAGCACCTACAACAGTATGATTCACATCTTCCCCAGCTTTAACAAAGTATTAAAACTAAGCTGTACCTAGAAGCAGGATCTTTGCATTGTGAACAGCTCATGTTTGCTGTCAACCATGACTTTCAAAGCAGGAAAGTAAGAATTCTCTGGCATTGTAATAACGTGGTAAATATCATCGCATCATCTAAAATGTTACTGGAGCCACAGCAGATGAAAGGAGCACCGTTTCATGAGTTTATTCTGACACCTTTCTGTTATTAATGCAATGGATCATTAAATCCACTTCCACTCTGGCACCATATGCAGGTTGTATGTGAACTGCACCAACAAAGCCCAGCTAATTCTACCCTGCCATAGTCCATGTATTTCTGTGTTTATACAGAAACTATGGGTGGCATGGTCAGCACTGTCTCTTATTAACCAATATCCTGTCAGCTGTTTATAATTTGGATAAAATTTAACCTCCTGGACTCCAAGTTTCCCTATTTGGTGCCTCAAGTAAACCTGGGGTAAAAAGAAAGAAGGGTGGAATTTCAGCTGACAGAGTTCAGAAGCTTTCAAGTCTGTACTTGGGTGGTATCTGCTGTCTTACTGATTTTCAGCTTTTTGCCATTCCCACAAAACTCTTCCCAAGTTTAAGTAAAAAATGTAATTTTGGACGCAGTTATAAAAGAAAGTGTCAAACATTTTAACAGGCACCACTACCAGCCCTGACTACAGTTTATTTTCAGACTGCTACTTAAACATGCAGTCATTTTAACTCTGGTCAGGAGCCTGTGAGCTGCTGCATTCTGCACACACGAGAACAATGGTAAATACAGTATGAAAATACGGTGCTGGCCACAGCCCTGTAGGACACAACTGCATTTTGACCAAACCCCAAACCACATGAGTCACTACTGCCAGGGTAAGGAATACAGATCATTTGCATGCCAGTGTTTTGATGTGTCCAGCCCCACATCAAGGAAAGATAGCAAACTGATATCTGAACAAGATCAAAACATTCCACAAGAGGTTAAAAACAACAGAGAAAACTCAAGAAAGCCTTCCATAAAGATATCAGTGTCGACTTCGGCTCTGAGAAGTCGCACCAGGAGCTTATTTAAATACTTGCAATACATTCAGACACTTGCAGAGTGCCTTTCATAAAGGGATAACTGAAAACCTAATTAAAGAGTTGGAGAGAACGTTTCAGATTTTGCCATCTGCTGTGACTTCATGTACTTATCAAGATATAATTTTAACAAGCTAGAAGCATATGAAAGGTGAAAGCAATGCCACAGCATCCAACTGGTTTATGCAGCCGTGCCGAAGCGCAGGGGGACGTGTGCTGCGCTCAGCCGCCTCCCTCCCTCGCGCTCCTGCTGCGCCCAGCCCGCGTGGCACAGTGAGCAATCGCATGCCACTCATCCAGGCTTTGCCCAAACTAATGAGCTTGCACAAACAGCTGATAAGGATCCCGTCTATAACCCTGATAACAGCAGGCAGAAAGACCTCCTGGAACACGATCTGCTGCGGGCAGCCTTCTCAGGATCCTGGCCGTACCAAGGGACCAACTGCTCCCTCCTGCCATGTTCAGCAAAAGACCCAAGGTGAATCTCATGTATGATTTGTCCCCCTGTCCTGGTTTCAGTTGCAGTAGAGTTCATTTTCTCTGTAGTAGAAGCAGTGGTTTGGATTTACCATGAGAATAACATTGATAGCACACTCATGTTTTAGCTGATGCTGAGCAATGCTCACACTAAGCCAAGGACTTTTCACAGTGTCTCGTGCTCTGCCAGTGCAGGTGCACAAGAAGCCCGGAGAGAGCTTGGCCAGGACAGCAGACCTGAACCGGCCAAAGGGCTATTCCACACCACAGAACATCATGCCCAGTATATAAACTGGGGGGAGTTGGCTGGGAGGGACCAATCACTGCTTGGGGATGGGGCTGGGCATCTGTCAGTGGGTGGTGAGAAATGGTAATCTGCATCACTTGATTTTCTTGTGGTTTTTTGTATCTCTCTCTTTTTCATTACAATTATTTTTATTGTCATTATTATAATTACTAGTGTTATATTTTCCTTAGTTTCAATTATCAAACTTCTTATTCCAACCCACAAGTCTTTGGGTTTTTTTCTGATTCTCCTCGCCAGACAACTAGGGGATGAGGTGAGGGAGTGACTGGTATTTGGTTGCCAGCTGGGATTAAGCCATGACACATCCACATCTACGGAGCACTGTGAGCAAATCTGGGAGCTTTTTACTTTTCAAGTGATATCGCAGTAGTCTGTGTTTTTCCACAATCATGAACACATCGCCCCTTCAGAACATCTCCCTCCCTGTGACACTGAAGCACATCCTCAAAAATATTCAACTCAGCATCTAGTAGCTCTTTAAAGTCCTTCAGTACCATTATCAGCAGCGTGCCATGTCGATTCTTCCCCAGCATCGCCAGGTCACAAAGTGTTCTAAAAACAGAGTTAAGTCCTGTACAAATGCCAAATATGAAGCCTGAAACTCTTGAGCCTACTATGACCATGTATTTGCCCACATCTGGCCTATGTGTCATAGCAGTCCTGACATTTTTCCTGGTATTTCCAGAGTCAAGATGGCCTCAAGAGGATTTCTCTGGCAGTGACAAAGGGAGTTCCCTCTCTTGTCAAACTGATGATAGTAGCTCCCAGACCAAAACTCAACAATTTTAGCACAGTGCACAGCACCAGGTGGTCCAGTTTGGCACTCTCTAGAAGGACAGGACTATGTAATGGAGGTCGGCCTTTCAAAGGATCCTACTATCACCAAAGTACTGGCTGGAAGGGACCTATGGTGGTCTCTAAGTCCAGCTTAGACACTTGGAGCTGAACTGCCAACACAGGTCAGCTGTGGCATTGCACACCCAGGTCCTGAACCCTTCAAGGCTGTACTCAGTCCTCTCCTGATGCCACTCCCTGCTATACTAGGTCCCAGATTTTCAGAGATTTATTGTACGCAGCCATCAGCCCTTACCGGATTGATGTTATTGTGGAAGCAATGTAAGCCCCTCTGCTATGGATCTTTGGGATGTCACAGCAAACCCTTCAGTCACATCCAGACTTCTTTTCCTGGACCAGTTAACAAAAAGCTATGTACATTTCCAGCCGTGCACAGCTAAGAGACTCAGAAGCAGGCAAACCTTCACGTTGTTAGCACGGCTCTTAGCGCAAACTCCTCAGCCCTGTGTACCTTTCATTAATCCTGGCAATGCAAATAACTCCAGCTTGGTCTCCCAAGGGCAAATCATACAAGCCTTGTGCATATGCAGCTAAACTCGGCCCATCATGTAAACCAGCACAAGGATGCATGGATGACTACAGTTTCATTTTCTGTCTCCACCTCTTAACAGATCTCCATAGAAGGCTGTGCTGACCCAGCCCTAGGTAAATGTCAAGAGATGGAAAACAAGCAAAGGTTTAGAGAAGCACAAAAAAGACTGTGGGAAGTCACTATGCCACACACAGTATCTGTGGTGATTCCTGCAAGGACAGGAAGATGATCCACAACGATAGCCCCATTTTCCATGTCTGTTGTCCCAGGCTTCCCCATGGATGACACAAAAACTGTGGATTTCCTATGTGCTGAAGCATGCTGTGAATTTCTGGTACGTAACACGTTCCATAATGTGCCAGTGACTAATGCCTTTGGGCCCCCACTGTTCAAAGCCACATACTATGCAAACATACTCAAATCTTTTCTGATAAGGAACAGAGGAAATCAGTGCTTAAGCCTGCACCAGCCTTATCCTAGAATATTTAAACAAGTTTTCTGAGAAAAATATTTCCACTGGCTTTAGAGAGGCATTCAGAAGTAGAGCGATGCTGAAGTGAGCGACTGTCATGCTCTCAGTGCAGTGATTGCAATGTGTCACAACATCGCTGCTAGAGCGCAATATACACAGTCTCTCCCCCCAATTACATGGTTTATAATCCTTTTCCTTCATGTACTGATGAGGCACAGTTAATCATGTCTCAAAAACTGCACACAATTTATATTGCAAGTATATAATTATTAGCTATAGCTAAAATAAAGCAGTATAGAAAGTGATACAGACAAATACTGATAACGTCACAGCATAAGCGAATTAAAAATTGGAGGTTTTCCTGCAAATGTGTAATTTCCAAAGCAGTACTTCCATGCCTTTCTTTTGGTCTCCTTTTTAAGGATAATCCATGAAAGAAGTGAAAACTTAGCAAGTTCCGGCTTTAAAGCATCCTATGAATTGTGCCTTCTGGGAGCGTAGCTGTTCTTTGTCCAGGAAAGAGAAATCTGAGTTCCAGCTGAGTAATTATTTATGCTCGTTTGTCTGTGTGCAGCCCGGTGCCAGCAGCTCCTAATCGATACAAGCGCTTACAGCCCCCATCTCCGTCTGACAGCTACAGAGCACTGCGCTGCTCCTCCTCGCCTCGCCCCAAGTCAGCACAGAGCTGGCACCATGATTTCAGCACAGAGGAGGGTTAAGAAACTCCCTCCCTGCATTTTATGGGTATCTCCTGATGTCAACACAAAACTCCCAGTTGTTCGAAAAAGCATAAGAAAATTTGGGTGGCTGGCTACATTCGTGGTGCCTCAAGCATCTCCAGGGCTGAAGGTCTTACAACATGGTGGGCTTCTGTCAAAGAGAGAGTCCCTGTCCCCTGCCACCAGATGGGCACCAGCTAGTCTAGGTGATGGAGGGATGTTTTCTCTTCAATGTATTCTCAGTCTTTTGCTGAGCTCCCTGGACTACCTCTCTGTGGAATCTGGTACCAGCAGAGTTCCTGAGGGCCAGTCCAGGTGAGAAGGCTGGGAACATGACAGCAACTCTTTGCATAAGCCCACAGGTCCTCCATGTCTGGAACCTGAGGTTACCCAAGTCAAACACAGTCACAGGTGTGAACCCAACCAAAGCAAAGTGAACGATCCTTTGTGACAAGCTGTAAAGACAAGGGCACCACAGTCCAGACAACAAATCTATCTTCACATTTCACAAAGTTTTACAATGCTGGAAAAACAGAAACAAAACAAACCAAAAAAAGTAGTAAAAAGCAGGCTGCCTCTGGGAACACTTAATCGAGTTAACCCCAAATTTAGTGAGATCAGAGTCACAAGCAGATGTGCTTTTCCCCTGCTATTTATAGGAATGTGTCAATCTCTTGACTGCAGTGTGTTTCATACTGATGCACATGGACATCTACTCATAGAGCCCCCACTTCTGAGTGCTTTAAGTACATATCCTGAAACGACCTTTGGGAAGACAGTTGTCTGTACTTTACACTTGGAAAAGAGGAATATAGTAAAGTTATATGACTTGCCCATGACTGCACCTGAAGTCAGTGGCAAAACCTGGAAGCTAAACTCGGATCATCTCTTCTCAGGTTAAGCACCCTAAGTGTGAAATACCCTCCCCTCCACGTAATTATAGAACACTTCAATACTAGGTATATATTAATGGAAATAATCTTGTTAAATTTACAGAAAATTTAATATTTATAGAAATTCATAGAAAATTTGAATAATAATAACTTCAGTTTCCTCTGTTTTGTGATGCTTTAGGTTTTTTCCATGGGCATGTATGATGGAAACAAGTCTTTCTTACTGCAGCTGGGGGTTTGTTACCATTTGTAACACAAGCCTAGAAACAGAAGAAATATCTAGTCATTCCACAGCTCATAAAGCCTGACTATGACAAGCATCTGAGCTCCAGGCCATTTCATAACGCAGGCTTATGTCTTCCTTCCTCGGGTTTATTTTCACTCATCTTTGAATGCAGATTTGGGATTATAACTGACTTGTAACTCTATCAAGGAGTCACTGCAGAAGTTGCCTGGGTTTTGGAGAGCCTGTGCAGCAGAGGATTAAATCATGAGGACCATTGATTTTAACAAAGAAAATGCACAAAATTGTGAAGTAGATAAAAAGCCATTTTCCAAGGACAGACTCTGCACGTGCACAAAGCAGGCATGTATCTGCCACGTGTGGCTGAGAACGGGCACACCTGATGTATCCTTCCTTAGTGTGACTTTTAATGGGAATGGGGCAAATCAGACTGGCACCTTGATCCTTTTGCAGAAGAGGGATCACCTGAACAACTGAAGTGTGGTTGTCCACTTACCTGATCCGTGCAGACCGGTAGGGACTGCAGAATCATTTTCATCAAAGCACACCTACACTTCTCCCTAGCTGAGGCTCTTTCAATTCCCAGTGCAGTGCTCCTTTCACTGCCAGTCAGGTTAGCTAACAGTACCATGTCCTTCCTGGGTAGCTTGTCCTGTGCCTTCCAGGATCTACTCAGTTACTGCTGTTCCCAGATGGAGTTAAAGACCAACACCATGGAGTGCTCACCACCCTCCAGAAATGACCTGTGGAGTACAGCTCAGACCAGACCCCACACTTTCAAAATAAAATGATATCCAACAGAAACCTGCTATTCCATTTACAAGTGCAACAACTGGATCCTGTGCACTTTACAATTAAGACACATTTTGAGCCATTCAGTCAGTGTAACTACCACAGCATCTGAGGTTCTCCCTGTTTAACCGCAGAGGAATTGCACCCAGCAATCCTCCCACCTCCCATCTCCCTCTGCACTGAACGTCAGCATTACCTTTTTTGACATTTACAGGAGAAAACTGGAAACTGCTTGTGAAGGACTGAATACGTCAAGGAAAAGAAGAGCCCTTCACTGCCTCCGAGCAGCCCAGAGGAGCTTAGATGGGAAAAAGAAAGGCAGCCAATATTATGTTACTTAACCAACGTCCCACTTCGTGAGAGCAGATGCCCACGCGGGGACATGCCTTGGATCACGCCTGGCAATCAGACTCCCAGGATATAAGGAGGAGCTGAATTACCGTGGAGTTACAAATCTTCAATCTGGAAGTCTCCGGTCATGCATGGAAATCCCTGGGCATTGTGTAGATGCTAGGAAAGCTGCATATTTTCAAGGCTAGCGTGTATAAGGAAGAGTAAATCTTCCTCACAATAGGAAGTGGGTTATTTAGGTTACTCCTCCAGGACATCACCCTTCATGACTGGGCTTTCTGCATTTGAAAAAATACAATTTTCAAGAAAGTGTCTGACAAAGTACCCTAATGCTACATGGTTCTCTCTGCCTGAACACTTCCACCGAAGAAAATGAGCACTTCTTATATAATTCACAGGAAAGAAGAATCTTGCTCTTTTGAGCAAATTCAATTTTCTTACAAAATCCAAAGACACAATTCTTTCAAATTCTTATTTAGGAGATCAGCTAAGTATTGCCAGGAAGAATTAGTTCTCCCTCCATAAAAGCATGTTCTAAAATAACTAATTTGTTTCAATTTAGTGATTTAATTTACTTGATGACTATTTTAACATTAAGAATGATAGTTGAAGGTATTTTAAAATTTTCATTTTTATGCTTTGAAGAGGAAACATGGAGATTATGTTCCCCCTGTTTTTTAAAAGAATTAAAGCAACCTCCTATTTCAATGAGTTGGAATCCCTCTGTCTTCATTCCTCTCAGTAGAACATATTTGCATAATAATAGTGGATGGTCAGAACAGTAATATATCAGAGTACACATGAACAATTATTTTTTCCAGTCCATTCATCAGGCCCAGCATCTCAACACACATGTTCCCACTTAAACTTCAGCTTGACAATCCTAGGTTTCTCAACCAAAAAAAAAGGAACACCTTAGAAAGCCAAAAGGTTTGATTTTCCTCTGTAGATAAACAATATTCTGTTACCTCTTTGGCCCAGCAGTTATACCTTTTCATGGGAAACAAGCCCCCTAACACAGTCTTTGTCTCCTATGTCATCTTTGTATATGAGTTGATGTGTTTTTCACCCACAGACCTAAAGCAACATTTCCTCCCTTGATGATAAGCATCATCATTTATTCAGGCAACTAATCAAAAGCAAAAAGCAAACCAGTTTTATTTTTTAAGGCCCTAATAGGATACAATGGCTCCAAATAATTCAGAGACCACTGTGTTCTCTGTACATTGCTGCAGCCTTTGAGATTAGCTGATTTATTCATGGCTACACTCCTCAAACCCAGCATCTGGAGTATGAAAACCCATGGATTTGCAATTAATTTCTGCTATACATATTTGAAAGACCTGGAGTCTGCTGACCTCCTGGACACCGTGCAAGTCCCATCTGCTATCTGCTTGCTCACACTTTTGTTTGAAAGGATGAAGAGGGAGCAATTTAGACTATGATTAACAGCTACCTTCTGTAGCTGTTTTTCATAAAATAAGCCCATTTCTCCTGTTTCAGTCTGGTAAAAGTCAGCTGGGATATTTGTATCTTTAAAATGGAAAGATAAATCCGCTCAATAGTCGTACAAGGCACACAGCACTTGAAGAAAATGAACAGGGTTCCACTGAGGTATTTCTAATCATACAATGTGAGGGATCAAAGTACTAGATACCAACAACTTTTATTTAAATTCAGGAACTTTTCCAATGCAAAATTAAAGCTTAACTACAAAATATCTTTTGATTTTTATTTAAATCATTATACAGAAGCCCACAAAAGCAAGAATACTCAAGAATTAGGGGTTCCCTGTTCCTATTTTAGTATCCCCTGGCAAAATTTTTATGTTCCTTCTATTCCCTGGAAGAATTCTGGAAAAATTTTTATGCTCCTTCTATCCACTAGAAGAATAAGGGAACACTTCCCTCAAAATGAAGACTTCTTTCCATGGCAATCTGCAGAGCTGACAGCTACCTGACAGCTGTCTTTGGCTGGCAGTCCTGTTCCCTGCCTCAATGGAGAGAATAAGGGGCTAGTAAAAAAGAGGACAAAGCGTCTACTGGTCAGCACCACTGCAAGCTTAAGTCAGAAGTCCCCAAGGCATCAGGTACATCTTTGTTTGTTGCTCTCAAAAAAAGAAAAAAATTCCTGATGCATTACTTGGACACTGGCATATATAGCTTTGTCCTCTTTTAAACATCCACCAAACCAGCATCAAACCATTCCCTTCAGAGAAAAACAATACATCTGTTAGAAGACATAAAACCCTCTCCTACTTTTGGACAAAGTCTGCTCCTTTTCCTTTGGGACCACATCATCCACGTCTTGTTTTCCAACAAGAGAGATGACTCCTCCTTGAAACACGGGCACTGGTCTCATCCGTGTGCATTGTCACTCAAGGAGAGCCATGATGAACCTCCTGCTGTTACATCCCTCTCCTACAATTGGCAGTTTCCCCTTACTCCCTTCAATTATTGACATTATTATGACAATGACACCATTATCAGGAAGCAGAGAGCAACAGACTAATTTTTAAACCTCCCTCTAAAATTATCAATACATCATTTTAAAAGGCTGAGAAGGAATAACACTCCATGGGCCACTTCCACGGCCTGGATAGACACAGACAGACAGACATGGGAAGCTCTGCCTAAACAGACATGTCGAACAGTTGCCTCCAGGACAATAAACAACTGGTATTTAAATTGTTTCATTAGCATCACCCCACCTCCTTGGCTGGCACCCCAGCTCTGCAGCAGCTCACAGCGACTGTTCCGCCAGTTCAGCAGGGCCAAGCTCTTGCCTGTGATGACAGGAGCGAGTGAGCAGCTGACTGTGCAGGAAGCAAGTACAAAGTCATCCCTCTAAAAGCAAGGCTACAGTTGAGTTAAGGACAACATCAAGTTTTTTAAAATAGGATTCTGGATCCCAGACAGATAAACAGTCTTCGGCCTTTGATGTTCTGAGAATTCCCCTCAAGATACTGACTAGAGCTGTGTGAATAATTGATTTTCTCAGCTGAATAGCTGAAGCAATCAACCAAACAAACTCCAACTTGTTTGTTAATTAACATTTTTTCCTTGAAAACCGAGAAAAAAAGGTTAAATTTGGGACTGTTGAATTGTTATATTCAAACAAAAATCATCTCTCTTCTGTTTTAAACGGTTTTCTTTACAGACAAAAAAATATCTACAAATGCAATACTAAACTCATGATACGAAGCAAGGGCTTTCATCCCATAAGGCAGGACAGCTCTCAAGCAAGATCACTTCAGGCGTATGGTTCCTGCTTGGTGAAATCTAGAGAAACAGCCACCCTGCTTTAAAATGTAATCCCTGGGAGACATGCTCAGGTTTGGGAACCTGGACACAGGTTTCCCCCCCACACAAAGGCAATGCTGAAAAGTAACAGAAAACTGCTAACTCCTAATTTCTCTGGTGCACACTTATGTCTCTTTACAGACACAACTCCTGAGTGACATCCCATGAGATGTCAGAACGACTTATCTCAATTTCTCTTTTACTCTGCTAAAAGGTCTGTGAAATCCACGAAAAAAATATGAATTTGTCAAGAATCTTAACTGTCTGAGAACGTATTTTCAATGTTAATTTTATCTGATCACTTTGTCAAAAACCAGAAGGTCATACATGCTCATAGTTACTACTAGCTCTAACAACAGACCAGGAAGTGCTGTTTCTCTCTGTAGAACCAGCAGAGAATGGCAGTGCTACCATTGGCTCAGCAGAACGGGACTGATGAGAAATGTCTTATGGAAGGAGCCAACTCGGTTTTATCCCTTGAATTGCCCAAAGGAGGAAGGTGTGCCAGTGGAACGTTCAGCCCTGCCCACTCGCACCGGCGCCCGTGCCAGCCAGGCGCACTCTTGGATGCGTCACAGGCTGGAGTATTCACGGTGATTTCATGCTAAATCATGGCGCTGGGAACCAGTGACATTTCTCTGGAAGGCCCCATTGACTCACTGGCAGCGGCAGTGCCTCATCTCCCACTCAGCCCAATGGCTGCTGCCATTTGCTCAGGCAGGTTCATTCGGAGGCGATGGAGAATGGCCCTCACCCTTCCAGCCTTGCTGATGAACAGCAAGCATCTTGAATATTTCATGCTACTGCAGGTTGCAGGCTGCTTACAGAAATTACACAATTAACCTGGTGACAGGCATCGCTATTTGTTCAGGACAGCTCCTTGCAGGCACCAAGACTGCCCACGGCACGGCAGGAGTCACCCAAGACTGCCCATGCAGCGCTGGGGAATGCAGCACCTCAGCCCTCGACGCTCCGTTGGCTCTGTTTTTATTTTTAACAACTAAATGGTCAAAAGTAGATCACCTGTAAAATGAAACGGGGATAGGGGAGTGCCCGTCGTATTTTGAGCCCTATTATGCAACGGAGTGGGGATTACATAACGAAGGGAGTGCAATTACAGAAATGTGGCTCCCATGACACAGAGCCCGGCTACGGTGACAGGCCGGCAAACCCATCACAGGCGACATCTCTCTAACCCAGAAAATAAATTTATTGACAGTGCTGCCTAATAACCTTTCCACTTGGAACGAACAATCTGAGAGGCTGAAATGTGCCATGTTGTATCTATTTAACTACTAAGTTACTGTCAGCAACTTATTTCTGCCTTTTTTTAATCCCAGTTCTCTTTTTGTTATAATTGACTTTGTAAGCTTCCGGAAGAATGTTACTGAAACTCTTGCTTTTTAAATGTGCTTATGAATGATGCACACATAAACATCCTCTGTTAACCAAAAATTGCTACTACTTTCTGGAAATCTCTTAAGTGGTTTAGGGAAGAAAATAGTCAGATTATATAGGCGAGAATTTATTACTAATAAAACAATTCAGTGCTTCTCCTCACTAAGCCATTTTATGATCCCAGTGAATATTAATTTAACCCCTCTCACATTCAACACTGCAAAAAGAGGCTGAATTGTTTAAAAAATGAGAGAATTTAGCATTGTCCTTGTAAATTCTTGTAACAAATAACAAGAACTATGACCTCTCCAAAAAGAGATGGAGTAACAAACTGAGGTTCACTAAGTGCAGCTATAGAACTTCAAGATATCCCAGGCTCAGCGTAAATTTTTTTTTCTGGTAGATGTTTTGTTATATCCCAAGGTGACCTAGGAAACCTGACCTCTTGAAATGAATTGCAAAGAAAAATATGATCTGATTTAAAAAAGGAGCAATAGGCCCAAATCAAATATGGAAAAAGGAGGAAAAGCCACTTACAAGAGAGGCAGTTGAAAAAAAATCAAAATTAATTTTCAGTCTTAAGAAAAAACAAGCCCTTACTTCTGCTCAGGCAAGCAGTTCCACAGAAGCAAACAGGAGTAACCTCATTTTTAAGCAAATGAAAAATAAGTTATTATTTACTCTTTCCCCAACTCCTTGCCAAGATACAAATTTAAGAAGTTACTTAGTATCATTTACTGACAGACACGGAGCTGTGCATGTCCCCTGAGTTCAAGGGCATTCACGAACCGGAAAAGCACCCTGTCACAGCCATGTGTGCCTTACCCAGTTATAATAACCATAAAGAGGGACTGCCTACGAGCTTCACCGGCAATATTTACCCTTTTATTAAAAATGGCCTATGAAATACTTCTCTTCTAAGGATATTCTGCAGGAAAGAAAGAAAAAAAAAAAGCAGCATAAAGTGCATCGATTCAGCTCAGACAAGATCCACTGCTGGGGGAACCGATCACCTCCTTTGAAGAGGAGAGCTGGCAGGAACCGTCTGGCTACTGCAGCTGCAGTACCCAGCCCAAATTACTTGCTCCTTTCGGGACGGACGCTTTCAAACCTGCTCAAGTTTGCCAGCAGCTCAGGCTGGCACGGCGATGACCCGCGACACACCTCAGCACGGTGTGCAAGCCCCAAAGCCGGGGTCGCCCCTTGTCCCCAGAGGGATGCTATGCGGGACAGCACAGACAAAGACCTGGGGGCAGCAGCTCCAGCGTCGCGCCCTCCGCCAGCGGCAGCACTGCACGCAAGAGACCAGCGAGTATGGCCGACTGGCTTGCGAAGAGCAGGAGGCGGAAGGCTCCAACCCCAAACCCCACCGGAGCCCGGAGGGCCCCTTTTGCTGTGGGGCGAAGGACGTGCCCATCGCGGGCATGGTATCTTGGTGTGCCACAGGCGGCAGAGCCAAGCATAGGGACAAAGCCGGGCCGCAGGACACGATGGATGTATGTGCTCCTCGTTCCTCCAAGCTGCCGCGCAGCTCTGTCGCACCTCCCCGACAAGGGACCCCGGAGCCAAACACGTGTGTCCCTGCCTTCGCCACCAGTGACACCAGGTCCTCGGGGAGACCGGGCCTGGCCACTGTCAGCCGCGGGCTGGTCGCCTTTGGGGTTCCCACCCGAACACCGCTCAGACCCGCACCCCGAGCGACAGATGCATGTGCTCCTCCCCGAGCAAGGAGCCCTACCTGCCCCTTGACCAGGCTGGCGGCGAACTGCCTCATGACGGCCTCCACGGTGTAGGCGCTGGACCAGCCGCGGGGGGTGAGCAGCTCCATGCAGATGGCCCCGCCGTCCAGGACGTAGCCGTTCTCCAGGCGGGGGCTAAGCACCCTCATGAAGGGCGGCGAGAAGGGGAAGTTGTCGGGGAAAGTGAGGTTGAGCAGGATGTACTCCGTGTTGGTCTCCTTCATGTCCTGCCAGAGCACCGAGTCCTTGTCCACCTGGTGCAGCTTCACGTTCCAGTCGAAGAGGCTCTCGTCCACCAGCTCCACCGAGATGAAGCGGTCGCTGAGCCGCGCGATGTCCTGCAGCTCCTTCATCAGCCGCCGGGTCCGCACCTGCGTGCAGTGCTGCTGCCGGCCCGCGGGCACCAGCGCCGCCGGCCCCGACCCG
>VZRJ01012904.1:854882-900218 GCA_013397565.1 Ptilonorhynchus violaceus
CCGGCCGGGCGGGCCGGGGGCGGTGACGGCGGGGAGGGGCGCCGGGAGAGACCCGCGGGTGCGTGGGCAGGTGTTGCACACGTCCGTGTGTGTGTGCGCGCGTGTCGGCGCCCACACGGCCGGGAAATGGTACCGCGGCAGCTCGGTGCACGTGTGTGCGCACGGATAGAGCCCGCACCTAATGCAGAGACTGAACAGCTCTGTGGTCGTGTACTGACACGATGGCATTTAAGTGCATGTGCGCATAAACCTGCCTAAACACATATAATCACATATATAAAGCCTATAAAAATCGATATATAAACTTGATTGAAAAATAGTTGTAAGTACATAACGTGTGCATATATATATGTGTGTGTGCACTTTGGTATTTGTTGTATTGGGAATGATGTGACAACCTTGGTTTCTTCAGCACAGCAGACATACGTATCCAGACCAAGTTGGTCTGTCCTCCTGGGACTCTGTGTAGCACAGAAAGGAACAGATGATTCCCAGAATTTTTGTCCCCACTACCTTCTTTACCTTCAGAGACTGGAAAACAAAATACAATAAATGTTTTGAACTGGAGAACAGCGAAGACAGGGCCCAAAGTGTGATTATGTCTGTGGTGTGGAGGATGTAAAGCAATAGGCAGTGTGTGCAGATAGCAGTGTTATTCCATAACACAGTTCCCAGTGGAGGATCTGGAGGTGCATATCCTCTTGGTCCCTAAAGAATCCATAGAGCAAGGTCAGGAGATCCTGCCAGAGCTGACCCATATGTGATAGCTGGTGCTTCTCTATCAGCCTGCTTTGAACAGGGAGAAGATGAAGAGCTGTGAGCAAACTGACAGTGATGGTCTGGGAGACCCGGGTGCCACAACTCTGTCCTTGTTTGCTCCTGCCCTCCGTTCTGTTGACCTTCCCTGTCCAACAGCCTGTCCGTGTGATAACCCTTGGAGCTGCTCTGATCCTTCCCTGTATGCAGATACCCCGCTGAGTCTGTTGCAGGAGGTGTTTGCTAAATTCCCTATCCTGAGAAGATCTATATTGTGAAATACTGTTGACAGAGTGTTTTCCTGGAGGTCAGACATCCTGAAGAATGTGAAGTGGGTGGGGGCTGAAGTGTCAAAGAATGTTTTGTCCATCCCATATTCATCTTCTACCTCCTACATTTGCCTGAGCAGTTGAGGAACCTCCAGTTTATAGCTTATTGGAAGGCTACTAGGCCTTCCCCTAGTAGCCTTCTGGAGTGGCAGACATGCCACTCCCCCGAACTATTGATGGTCCATCCACAGAGCTGGGAAATTTCTGGAGTGCAAACAAACTGCACCCAGACATCTCGCGGTGTGTGACGCTTCCAGGAAACAAGTAATCTGTGCTTCCTCGGGCAAATTACTCCAGCAGGACTTGAAGGGGGAGAAGCTAAGGCACACAAGGAAATTTCTCATTGGCATAGGGAGCAGGGCACAGAGAAACCTGATGGGACAGGCTGGAAGACTGCTCCTGCCACAGGGAGCCGCTCTGGTGGCACTGAAAGTAGTGAAATTCGTCACAATCTGTGTCCCTACTGTCTGCAGGGTTAAAAAGCTGAAGTGATGGAGTGAACTCTTGTTTTTCATATCCAGGCTTCCTCAGCAAGCAAATTATTTGGTTAGTCCAGGATGGACCCTGGATGGCTTGAAGTCAAGTCTTGAAGGGAAACAGGCAGTAAAACAGCTTGCAGGAGAGACTTCTGTATCTAGACTGTCCTTATCCATGTATTTCCTGGCCGACAAAAAAAGATGAACAAATTTGGTCCATGATCTCTCTTTACACATCCCTAATAAATTCCTGTTCCTTAGTATATTATATAGTAGAAACATATCTATTAACTTTGTTCATTATTACACCTTCTCACCAGTTTGCCAGGTGCAGGAGTCAAACTGGACTCCCCTGCCATCTCCCAGACAGGGAGCCCCCTGTCCTTGTCTTGGAGCAGGACTGGTTGATCCACTTACAGTGCATAAAGACATCCTAGAGTGATGCAATGACTTTCAAATCAGGGAGTCATCTTGGTATGAAAAACAGACCAACCCCTGGCAGACATTTCTCCTACATATTCAGTTGGAGAGCTGCTTTCAGGCTCTTATTAGTGACACAGGACACAGGACAGCATTCAAAGCTCAGGCCCAGCAGCAGCCCTCAGCTCCATGTGGAGCAGGATGCAGCTTATGAAGGGCATCTCAGACTCTTCTTGTGGTACAGAAGCATCTGCCGCTAGCTGGAGATTCAGAGCTCTGAACTCCTATTGCAGTACCAATTTGGTGTTGTTTGGGGCTGCCAGAAAGCTGGGATTTCTTTCTAGTAGGGTAATACTGGCCAGTGATTTTCCTTTTTTTACTAAGTTTGCAAAAAAAAGGAGTTACCTGTGGCCTAGAGAAAAGTTCATATGTATATTGCTTACTTCCATTTAAATGCAGCAGACTTTTACAGCCAAGTGTGGTAGAAAATGTTACTTATATTGAACAAGTGCACAGAAGCATTTCTAGAATGATTCGGGGAACAAAAGTCATATCTTCATAGGAGAATTAGAAAGTCTTGTCTTGTTTAGTATAGCCCAGCAAAGACTGAATAGGGCTGTGATAACACTTTATAAATATATTTGAGAAGTAAATGTCAGAGAGGGATATTGACTTCATCACATGATCAAATGGCAGTACAGTGAGTAATCCTGAATACATCTGCACTGGAAATCTAAAGGCTTCCAGTTACATGAAGAATGAAGAATACTCCCCTCAGCACTGGAAGGAGTAGCTTGCAGTCTGGTAGCATGGAGTCTGAGAAGTTTATGGACATAAATGTACAACACAATAGAAAAGGAAAATGCCTGAAGATAGAAAATCAAGTTTATATTATGAGTCCCTGGGCATCTGATGTGTCAGTATCCCCAAATGTGTTAGAAAATAAATTAGATCACTGTCAATTTGCATTATACTAATAATTCCATGCCTCAGGGCTTGCACTGGAGTTGGGAAGGATTTTATTTTATTCTTCCTGATGCGTGATTTGTCCTCTACTACTCTTTTTTTTGCCTTCCTCTGCAGGTCTGAAGAAGGACTATTATAGGCGGCATTAAAATCTTAGGGTTCATATATCCTGCTCATATACTGAGGATTAGGCCAGCCTCTAGGCCTGAATCTCTTTTAAAAGAGTTGTTTACTTAGGTCAGCTTGGTGGGCTCCATTGATTTCATTTATAGCATGGGACATAGCCTCCTTCCTAGAATCAAATGGAGTTATATTTAGCTGATTCTTTGCAAGCATGCAAACACACACTTTTTCAGCAAGGAAGCAATTTATTAATCTCTCCCTCCTTTGCCTGTTTGAGTTGTCCCAATGCTTATTAGTGTCTCACTGGGCACCTTTGATTGTTCATTTTGTCTGCTTCCTTTCATCCTCCAAAGTGACAACAACATTTATTTTTAGAAGGATATTCAGAAGAAAGGCATTTTCAGCAACAAACAGCAAGAATGAAGAAACACACAAAAATGTTCACTCCTGGAATTTTAAAGCCTATAGAGGTACATGTGTGGTTCCTATGTTCCTGTTGACACATCCCCTGAAATTACCTTCTTCTCAGTGTTGTAAATCCCTCTGGCAATGCTAATCCCTTTTACTGACTTAGATAAACAACATTCTTGAGATGATCTCCACTCAGCAGACATGATAAGCCCAGGCAAATGCAAGGGCTACCTGGGTAGATGAATAAATGGGGTAAATGAGTAGCCATTGTATCACAGTGATAGCTTTTGAGAAGGAGCGAGGTAAACAATATCCGTGAAGAATATGGTTGTCTGCCTGATTTTTAGGTCTGCACAGCATTGGAAATGCTCAGGTGAAGCTTTTCATGTTCATGGTGTTCACCTTCATGTATTGCTACTTACTGACTAAAAGACATTTGCATCCAGCAATTCCAAATCATGGAACTCTGTCAGAGGTGACCATCTCATACACACACAAATATTTTAAAATTCTTGCACTCATACACAAATGCAAGATGTGGCCAGTACTGTAAAGAGCAGCAATCACTCACAAATTGCTCCCAAAATAAAGGTACAATGTTTACTGTGTTCCACCTTCAGCCTTGACATCTTCTAGCCACATTTTCATCCTACAATATCATCTTTAAAGTAATTCTGTAGCTGCTCAGTGAGGAAGCTGTATCCCATGGAATGGTTGAAGGAATGGCAACTGTATGATAGTCTGTCCACTTTGGATGCAAAAATTTTTGTTTCTGTGACTCTCTGAATTTTCTGGGTAGAATTTTTAAAGGTCTGAGATCATGAACTTTTCTAGGCTCCTGCATATAACCAGAGACACAGGGCCATTGGTGAGGCCTTGCAGCTATCCTGCTTTTAACTGAGGGTGAACAATATGCATCTGAGCCCCAGGTAGCCCCTTTTTTTGCAGAGTATCCTGTTCATGGATGGCTCTTTATCCCAAGAGGGGTCTGAGGGGTCTCCTGCCTCAGCTGTAGTCCACTCACATGAAGTTGAGGGCTGCTGCCAGACCTGTCTCACTTGACAGTACCCAGTAGCTGAGCCTGAAAGCAGCACTCCAGGTGCTCCAGTACTCTGATTCACAGCACCAAAAGGACACACAAATGTCTCTTACTACCCAGTCAGAATGCCAGATTAACCCCTAGCTCCACAAAAGCACTGTAGGTCATCTAAACAACAGATGGATGTTGGTGTAAACCACACAAAATTAACACAGAGAGACCAGCTTTAGTTAAAGGCAGAATGCTGGAACTTCAGTAACTTCGTCTCAAAGACCTTATGGTGCCATGAAATAATTTTTGGCTCCTGAAGTTTTAAAACTGCCTCACAGACCTCTTGCTCCCCTGAAATGACAGCAACACGATAAAGCTCAATCGTACAAAGTACAAAGTAATGTGCTGAGGGGCCAGTGATAAGGAGTTTTTACATAAATCTGGAGAAGCAGACAAAGAAAGAAGAGATAAAGAAAGAAGGATGTGTTGGTAGAAGGGATTAAAAAGATGTGCTGCCAGAGTGATGCAGCTTTAAAAGAACAGGTTGATGTGACTGAAGATGGCACTCAGTGAGGTACTTTTAGTAAAGGTGGGCAAATATTAGAACCTTTGTGTAAGATGATAAGATCACATTTGGATCCCAGAACAACACACACTCATCTTTGATGCCTGCTAAACACTTTTTCTTTTACCCCAGTCAATCCTTTCCCTTCATATTCCTTTAAACCTCACCTCACCGTATTCTCTCATTTTCCTCTTTACAGCACACAGGCATAAGAAAGGCCACTTGCAATGCATTTATGGGGAGTGAACTCTTCTTCCTTTATCCTAAGATCTTAACATCAGCCTTGTCATCACAACAATATGAGACATGTTTTAGCTTCCTGTTTCTCAGCACCAATTATAAATCCCAAACTACTATGCAAAAAAAAAAAAAAAAAATCAAAAGGTGACAAAGGATTAGAGAAGCTAAGTTCTTTTAAAAACAGTTAGATTAGTTGCAAGATTACTGATAATGGCTTGGTTTCTTTAAAGTAAAGAGAATGTATTTGCATGCTCTGTAATGCAGTGTCACCAGGAACCGAGAGAAAGTCCTCACACCCTGATCTTGGAGAAGCTACTGCTGCCACCAGCTGGTAGTTCCCTGGTCCTTGGCTGGAGAGATGAATAGACAGCTTACACAAAGAACTCCCAGGGAGACAGGTGGGCCCCAAAGGAGGTCACACCTACAGAAAATTACAGAAACATTGATCCAGCCCAAAGTACATTTTTGAATATGAAAAAAGACCTGTATAATGTGTAGATGTGGCACTTAGGGACATGGTTTAGTGGTGGACTTGGCAGTGCTGGACTCAATCAGCTTAGACATCCTTGTCAACCTAAATTGTCCTATCGTTTTATGTTAACAGGACCAACCAATGATGACCTTCCCGGTCAGCAGTTTTCCACGGGCATGGCTACAACGGCAAGCCTACTGAATTCACAGCATCAGGCATGCAACACTGGTTCTTTTTATGATTAGATGACATCATGTGCTTCACCACTTAGGTTCCAGAAATAAATTTTTTGGGTGGCATCTCCATTTGAAGTAGAAATGACAGTTCCTTGCATGTTTCACTGCTGCTTCTGTGGAACCAATCGATATACAGAGGAATCAAGTGAGCATTGTGTTATACGCCATGTGACGAACAAGTTTCGGGAGCAATGTGACAGAGCGGGTGATCTGCTCCCAAGAAGGACTTTATTTGGCAATATTGCCAGCAGAATTCCCAGGGGACAGCTACTGCCATAATTTAATAGCTGTATTGATGACCTGGAGGTAAATAAAAACAAATAAAAGAAGAGCATACAGAAAGGCCAGCAAAGCGATAAATAGTGTGGAGGCAGACTGAATTGAAGAGTTGCGTTTGTGAAATAAATGTGTTTTAATAAAAACAATTTGCAAAGTCATCTTACTAGGAGCAAATCATGCAAGTTTATGTAACTGCAGACCATATTCCCTGTAAAGGGGAACATTAAAGGAAATTAGGGGTCACAATGTACCAGATCATCACAAGCTTCCCATGGAATGTTGTGGCACAGAGGAATTTTGCAGCCCTGCAGTGCATAAATAGGAAGGGATACAGAAGAAACACAAGCCTTGGGGGAAGAGGGACCAACACCTCTGCAGAGACCAATACTAGATTGTGATGTGCAGGTCACCTTCCCTTTACTGCTGATATTGAAAAAAATAGCAACACTGAAAAAGCTTAAATTCATTAAAGAAAAAAAGGTGTAAAGAATTCAGTGTGTTTAATTTGTCTTATAGAAGTCTGAGAGATGATTCAATTATTTGATTAAAGCACAGAATAGATATGTATACTATCTATATGTAAACTAACTGGGCAATAAAGCATTTCTTCATCAGGTAGACAGGGATGTGGAAGGAATCGATAGCTACAAATTAGAGTCTTCCTCAGGTGACTTCTGTAAATAAAACCTATTTGAAGACTTGCTGGACATGAACAGTAAAGCATCTTTCCCAGTGATGCAGGCAGATTGTAGAGAGAGTGGGATATCAACATGCAAGAGTGTGAAGAATGAGTTTAAAATTGAAGAGTTACTTGAAAGCTCCTCCCAAATAATAGTAGAAAGAGAGTCTTTAGCGCACTGCCTGCCTGTCTTATAGTGCCTTCCAGGAAGGAATTCTTACTGACATGACAAGGTATACTGGAAAGCCAACCGGCTAGGACCATGTCCAAAGAGTCCTCATGACAGGATAGACAGAAGGAACCATACATTCAAGCCTTGGACAAAGGGGAATGGTTTTAAATTCAAGCGGAGAGATTTAAATCAGATGTTAAGAAGAAATTTTTCACTGTGAGGGTGGTGAGACACTGGAACGGGCTGCCCAGAGAAATTGTGTGTGCCCCATCCTTGGAAGTGTTCGAGGCCAGGTTGGATGGGGCTTTGAGCAATCGGCTTTAGTGAAAGGTGTCGAGTCCATGGCAAGGGAGTTGGAACTGGATGATCTTTAAGGTCCCTTCCAACCCAAATCATTCTATCCCTCTATATTCTATCCTTCTGTGATACTCTAGCCCCAAGTCAGTGGTGCCAGCAGCACCACACCAGCTGTGACCGTGGCTCTGCACAACTCGCTTATCTAAACTCTTTTCAGGGGCATAACCCTGAACACTAAGTAATTTGTCTGATTTTCTGATTTGTCTCTTGGTTTGAACCCATGTGGCCATTACTCATTTTTCTTGTACACCATGACTAACAGCTCTGCCTTAGAAAAATGAGAAGTGACAGGGAAGGACACAAACACAGGAGCACAGGTACCCACACTGCTTAACAGTGACAAATGTACCCAGACAGCTTTTTCATCCAGACCACCCATATTCTACCAGAATTGCTTTCAGGTACATTTCAGGATTTGAAATACAAATAAGGGCTGCTACATGCCAGTTGGACTCAGTGCTGGAAAATGGTCCCAGGTCCTTTTCATTTGCTAGTACATATGTGGTATGGGAGTCTTGGAAAATCTTACTGCCCAGGATGTTCCTATGCCTTCTTTCCTGCATCTTCGGTAAGGAAAAAAGTACCAGTTTTAAATACAGGTTGCTACTTATTCTGAGTTACAGGGGAAAAAAAAAAGCAGTAATAGGCAAATCAGCCTTACTTGTTAGTATTGTATAATCAGAGGAGCATTTTTCTAAGAGTATGATACATATATACACATATATGTATTTCTCACACCTGTGGAAAAAAAAAATCACATTAAGCTATTTGATAACTACTGAAAGCAACTCTGCATTTCAGAAGAATAGATCTTAATTTTGCTTTAAATGACATGTGGTAGCAATATGGATGTAATATAAACTGAGTCTGATGAATAAGTTTAATATTCCAGGGGAGAAACCCTGTCAGCATATTTTTGAAAAACAAAATTAAGAATTAATTCTTCTTGGGATATTACAGGTACTATGAAATAAAAGGTTTCAGTATTGCAGATCTAGATGAGTTATCATTACACTATCAAAACAATATTCCCATCCTGAAGCATATATGTAAGTTCTTTGCTGTGTCTTGCTGACCTCCTTGGAGACAGCGTTGTGATGGCAGACTGTCATCCAATGTCCTTCACCATCAATAGAAAGAATCTCATGGGTCTCAGTTAACTTTGGATCAGGTCCCAGAACATTCCCATATCTGCAGGATTTGGAAGACCAAAAAATTATCTTGTAAGCAAAATCCTGATCCTGCTGCTTCTTAGATAAATAAATTTAGATGATTTCAGTAATTGAGATCCAGCCATGATGCATAAATGCATCATCCTAATTTGTGTTAAGATGTGTATTATTTCAAGTCATTAATGAGCACATTACTAAACACCAAATCTGTATGGAAACTGTAATTACAGCTCTTATTCAGCTGCATAATTGATTTTTTAAAATTATTTTATTGTATCACATTATTTTGTGCAGTAAAATGTGAAAATACCACATGCTTTTGAGTCAGTAGAAAAAGATCCTAAACAAAACCACCATCAGCCTGACATAACAAGAGCAGGTAAATGGTATCCTCTGTGCTGTTCACATCTATCTCCCCTGCTTCTCTTCTACTTATTACCTGTTGTAATTAAAACAGTTAAGGGTAGATGGCTCCCAGAATGGAATTCTTAGGCAGGTGATGCTCCCAGTTAATGACCTAAAATTTCAAGAACTGATTGTATCAGCAGAAGAAAAACGAGAAAGACAGGAGAGAAAACATGTGTCTCTGGAACTCAACATGTTTTACTTTCTTTATTCATTTTCCTCCACTGTACTGGCCAGCAGCAGAAAAATGAGCTGGGAGGAGAGTCACAGTTGTAGAGATGGACAAATAGATGAATTATTTATTGCTTTTGGTATTCATGAGATGTTGCCTGTATCAGCACTTTCAGTAATGAATCTTAAACACCACATTGTGTCATATTATACTGGACAAGTAATTTATCTGGAGTATATGTATCACTAAATAAGAAAACAGTGAGCTGAGCTTTTTCCAGACCCGAAGGCTGTATAAACAGTCTCAAATCAACCCTTTTATGCTCTGCTTGGTAAGAAACAATTATGCAATCTGTCTACATCCTATACAGCACAGGCCATCCTTTGACATTCCAGGCAGGCAGGATGTCACAGCAGTAACCCCCCAGATTCAGATGAAGGCTCCATCTGGGGCAGTATCCTGTGCTCAGCAGTAACCAGAAGCAAATGCAGAAGAGCAAACACGAGAAAAACATCTATGAGACCTCTCCCGAAAACCCTCCTGGTTTTGGGCTACCTTCGGTTCATGGGATTTCCTGAGCCAGTTCCTGTCCATAACATCCACTGGCAAATACTCCTACAAGGCTGATGAATTTTGTATGACAAAAATCACTGCTTTTTGCATGTTTTGAAGTTGTCTCTTCTTGGCTTTACTTTGATGGCCCCCAGTTTTTGTGCTGGAAGAGAGTTTAGGCTCCAGTTTAGGCTCCAGACCACTTGTGGCTTTGTAGATACAGTGAAGTATTGGCCATAGGTCTCATTAGTGGTCTCTCTCTCAAGGTGAAGAGTCCCTGTCTATTCATGTTTTCATATTACAGAAGCCATTTCATATCTACAGCCATCTTGGCAGCCCTGCTCTGACTCCTTTCCAGGTCTACTCCAGGGAATCAGAACTGCACACTGTATTCAGTGTTGGGGCGAACTGTGGATTTATGCGGTAGCACAATGACATTTTCTGCTTTGTTCTCACATTCCTTTCCTAGCAATTCCTAACTCTCCACATGACTTCTGATCACTGCTGTGCACTGAGCTGATGTTTTCACAGAACTTTCTATTCTGATCCTCAGGTCTTGCTCCTGTATGGTAATGGTCAAAAGGTCATGAATCCTCATGTGAAACTAGGGTTTTTGGCTTGCTATGTGCATCGCTTTACATGATCTATCTTAAACTCCTTTCAGGTCCTCCTACAGTTTCTTACAACCTGCATTCATCTTTAGTCTGCCAAATAACTTTCTCATAAGCCAATTTTCTCATTGTGCCATCTGATCTTTTTTCTGGGTCATCTATGAACATATTAAATGGCACAATTTTCAGCCTAGTTCCCTGCTGAACTCCTCTGGGATCAATTCTCCCCTTGCAAGAATTAAATGTTTGCCCTTATCCTGCATTTCCTATCTGGAATTCACTTCTTTATTCAGTCTAGGATTTCTTTGTTTATTTCATTGCTTTAGTTCCTTAAAAGATTTTGGTTAAGGATTTCACTAAGAGCTGATGGGAAAATCAAGTAGATTGTATCATTTAGATCGCTCTTATCTACATGCTTGCTGACCCCTTGAAAAACTCATTAGAGGTTTGCAAAACAGGATTTTCTTTCTTGTAATCTGTGCTACTCTTCCCAAATGGGTCATATTGATCCATATGGCCTTCCATTCCATCCTTTATTACAAACCCTACTTAACCGCCAATGCAGATGTCGAGCTTACAAGGCAGTAATTGCCCACTCCCTGTATGAAAATCAGGGTACCAGTGCAATATGGTTACTTACATCATGAGCCATGACATTTTTTTTCTAAATCTTTCTGTTTCTATGTACCTATTGATCAATTTAGTTATTCTCAGACTGAATTTCTTTCTTTCTCTCTCTCTCTCTCATTGGAACACAAGTTTCTCTTTTTTACTGTTTACTCCTGAACATAAAAACAATGCCCAAGCTGGTGATCATGAGAAAAGTCTAACAACTGGTAATATACTTATAGCAAATTTTAACCTTAAAAGCACTGTATACATTTATCTAACAAAATTCATTAATCTAACCTAACCAGCCTCATAAATATAGATTTATAATGAGCTGGATATCTCTATATTTGATGTCAAACTTCCATTATTTTTTTCTATTGGATACTTTATCCGAGTTAGATAAATCTATGAGATTTATCCCAAGCAAGCCAGAAGTCATGTTTGCTCAGTTCCAAGAACCAAAGGCTTTCACACTAAGAGGAAGGAGAGGAACTTTTAAATTTAAGTACCTCAAAGCCCTTGTTTGTTATTGAATTTAAAGCAAGAGGTTCTGCTCCGTACTTCCACTGGATGTGTTTGCCCATATGCAAAGATGGACATAAAGCAACTCTTCTGTTTGAATCTCAGGCTCTTGTGCCAGCAGAGCCACTTCTGATGCAATTGTGTGTATTTAGACTGTTCTTTCAGAACCTCACCCCCCTGTTCCTCATGTTTAGATCTAACTTGGTAAGTGCACCATATTCTACATTCCTCCTTCCAAATACTAGAAAAAGTCATTCTTTTCCTCAGACCAAGATCTCTCATGTGCAAAGTACTTGTCTTAAAATCTCTTAATCCTGGGACTTCTGCTGTCCAGAGAATATTCTGCCAACTATGGAAACAGGATGGTCAGCAACTGCTGATCAATAGGCAGTGGGTTTATTTTATCATAGGATGAGAGTACTTGCCAAGGCCTAAAGCTGATAAATTGCTCTCTGTATCCTAGAATTGTTTTTTAATTTCACATCTGCACAGTACTATATTTTCCTTAATATTCAGTGCTCTTTACAATCACTTGCTTTTTAATTTTAGGTTGGCATACTTAATCCCATGAACTCCCAAATAGTGCTCTATATTTTGCAAAGACCCAGCTTTCTGCTACTGACCTAGCATGGTAACGCCGAACAGAAACCATTTGAGGGTGTTGTTGTCATTAATATCATAAATGAAAAAAAAAGGCACACCCAAGAAATTAAGAATTGCTGATTTTGATGGTTCTCATTGCGGAGCAGAACTGGCCACAACTTATAGCTATGAAATGCATAGAATACATTGTCTGTTATCATCTAGTTACACCTTCCTGTCATGGGCAGGGATACCTCCCACTAGACCAGGTTGCTCAGAGCTCCATCCAGCCTGGCCTTGAACACTTCCAGGGATGGGGCATCCATGACTTCTCTGGGCAACCTGTTTCAGTGCCTCACTACCCTCACAGTAAAGAATTTATTTCTAATATCTAATCTCTACTCTGTTCCAGTCTGAAGCCATTCCCCCTTGTCCTGTCACTACATGCTCTTGTAAAAAGTCCCTCGCTATCTTTTTTCGTAGACTCCCTTCAGGTCCAGGAAGGCTGTAATTAGATCACCCTGTCTCTTTTCCAGGCTGAAAAATCCCAGTTCTCTCAACGTCTCCTCACAGAAGATGTGCTCCATCCCTCTAATCAACTTGGTGACCTCCTCTGGACTCTCTCCAAGGGTCCATGTCCTTCCTGTGCTGGGGACCCCAGAGCTGGATGAGTTATCTCCTAACATTGTTGGATTGATCTGCTCAGATTCAACCCCAAACAGACATATTGGAAACAAGCTATTTATAAAACATACAGTTATTGTGATGTGCCCTGGGACTTTAGGTATGTCAGATAACCTTCCCACAGGGATGAATGATAGCTAGATTATTTAATATAAACTGATTCATGATAGGACAAGAAGTGACAGGTTCAAGCTGAGAGACGGTGGGTTTAGGTCGAATATTAGGACGAAATTCTTTACTGTGAGGTTGACAACGCACTGGAACAGGTTTCCTGGAGAAGCTGGGGATGACCCACCCCGGAGGTGTTCAAGGCCAGGGTTGGACGGGGCTCTGGGCAACCTGGTCTAGTGGAAGTGTCCCTGCCCATGTCAGGGGATTGGAACTAGATGATCCCTTCCATCCCAAACCGCTCTGTGTTGCGTTTAGTCATTCCTCAGATGATTCCAGCGTGCTGTTCATTATGAAGTAGAACCTCTGCCTGTCACCGCTTCTATTTCTTACACAAACCAGAGGAGCGGTCAGACCTGGCAGACACAAGACATGTTCAAACACACAAAGGTGGTGGTATTGGCGCTGCACCGGCGCTCTCCCGACTGCCTCTCCGCCAAAACCAGGGGGAACTGGGAGGGTGGGACGCGTGGGGCGGGGGCGTGGCTTGTGCCGGAGGGGGCGTGGCCACACCCGGACCCCGCCTGCTTCCCGCGCAGGCGCCCGTGACCGGAAGCGGGGCGGGGCGGGGCGGAGTGGGGGAAGGCGCCGGTGGCGATGGCGGAGAAGTTCGACTCCCTGGAGGAGCACCTGGAGAAGTTCGTGGAGAACATCCGGCAGCTCGGCATCATCGTCAGTGACTTCCAGCCCAGCAGCCAGACAGGGCTCAACCAGAAATTGTGAGGGGCCGTTGCGGGGCGGGGCCGGGCCGGGCCGGGCTGGGCTGGGCTGCGGGGCCTTTCCGTGCCTTCCCCCCAGCCCCAGGCTGGTGCCTCCGGGCTCTCTCCCTGTGTGGGTGTCGCTGGCCTCGCACACGCCGTCAGGGGCTGCGCAGCGACCCCTAAATCGACTAAACCCGACCCGTTTTTCTTCCCAACAGGAATTTCATGGTGACAGGCTTGCAGGATATCGACAAATGCCGGCAGCAGCTTCACGATATCAGCGTGCCCTTGGAAGTTTTTGAGTAAGTCAGTGTGTGCCTGGAAGGGGGGGTGCTGCAGGCGCTGTGACTTGAGGTAGGCTGGCTTCGCAGCGCGGGTATTTTCGCTGCGGGCTGCTTGTCTCTTAAACCCGGTACTTCTGGTGCCTTATGAGAACGAGAGCAGGCAGAAGGAGGTAAGAAGTACCTTCTGCCTGGACAAGTGATCAATTATACACTCGTTTTCATAGAAACACGGGCTGGTTTTGAGCTTAAAGCTCATCTAGTTCCAACCCCCCCAAGATGGGCAGGAATGCCACCTACTAGATAAGTTGCTCAGAGCCCCGTCCAACGTGGCCTTTCAGATTTTTTTTTTACTTTTGCATATTTAGGCAGTAACACAGATTCTGCTGAATTCAGTGATTTCACAGCATCACAGAGTGGGTTGGGTTGGAAGGGACCTTCAAGAACATCTGGTTCCAACCCCCCTGCTATGAGCAGGGACACTGATGTAGTAAGTAAGCTTTCCTTTTGGAAATACACTTTTAAACTAGATTAGGATTAGAATTTAAAGTTGCAGGTGAAAATGAAGTAAGCCATTACTCCGGTGTTTAGTTTCAGGAGTGGCAGTCTGTTGGCAGAGAATTAGAACATTAAAAGAAAAATGAAAGCAGAGGAGGAGCTGTACTAGAGAGCTTTTATCCTATAGTTGACAAGTTAATTTACTAGTGTTTCTTCCCAGTCCGAGTGTTATTGGTCTGCTGTACTTTGGTGTGTTACTGGCTGTACAAGGCTTTTTTCGGTTGGGCTTTTACACCAGCTGTAAATTTGTGATGAGAATCTTAAATATTCTGTTTTCTTTATTCAGTGAAGGAATTTCCCTTTGTCAGGCACTTTTGTTGCAAAGCAAAAATACACATAGGTTTGCTGATACAGTTGTGTTAATTTTTACTCTTTACTGTGGTATGTATAGCTCCTCTTCATCTTTGAATTGTTGGGTGCCATATTCTTGTGTGTTTATTGCTCACCATGTCCTGACTAGGCTACTTCCTGGTTGGTGCCCTTTCGGTTGCTTGGAAAAGGACCATCTGCCTTCAGTCATTTGTGCTTTTTGCCTGTGAGGAGCTGGTAGATACTTATTTTTTGTTTGCTTTTAATACTTTCTTCAAAGCTCTCCAGGCGTTGTAGAAACACAGCTTTGCTGGCGACAGCCTAGTCCTCCTTGAGCTGTCTTTTGGAAATGACCGAGTTCAATTGTGTTTTTTAAACACAATTTTCTACTATTATTTCAGTTAATAGTAGAAAGAAAAAGACAGCAAGGTGAATAATTCTGTACCTTGGAGAGCATCCTAGGAGGAATATGATCGTTTAGGTAGTGTCTTTTCTACTTTCAGATACATAGATCAAGGCCGCAACCCTCAGCTTTACACTAAAGAGTGTCTGGAGCGAGCTTTGGCTAAAAATGAGCAAGTAAAAGGAAAAATTGACACAATGAAGGTAAACCAGAATTGATGAAAGTATTAATGCAATAATGTATTTGATAAGTTTTTACTTTTCTGTAAATATGTGGGTATATTTCACTTCTGCAGTTACTAAATTCTTTTATGTGATTTGTATTAGAAATTGCTCTGCATCCCTGTATCTTAATTGATGCTAATGTAGCCTGCTCAGGAAAGGAAACTTGTAGTTCATCCCACAGTTGGGGATGCAGATTTCACTGGGGTTTTATTTTGTTAAAGTTGTATGTATCAGTACAGGTATTTTATTTGGTATTTTACAGGTCTGTAATTCTGGTGTGTCTAAACTTACAAATAAACGAAACAAAAGGGCTATTTTTTGAGTCTTTCTTAGAGGGTTAAAATGTCAAAACATGCTTTATAAGCATGAGTTAATCTTTATAAAATTAATGAACACATGCTGGTGTTCAGGGTTTTCAGAACTTGTACTTCCATCTACTATGAACCTAAGCGTTCTGTGGTACTGTTTAACTGCTGGAACTACTGCAGAAAAACACAGTCAGAAGAAGAGGTTTGGTGAATTTTGAGAAAGGGCTGCTTGTGTTTCAGAATGTTCTTTGGCTGAACTTAGTGTGGGGGATGACAAATTGTACTGCAGAATGTAGACATATGGAGATATGTCCTAAGCTTCTCTTTCTTTTGTTGTGCTTTGTGCTAGTATAAGTTGTAGGAAGAATTATATACTTCTAAGGCAGGTGTGAGTTGCTTTTTGAGGCTGGAGTGGATTCCATATCAAGTCAAGAGGACATGTCCTTTATCAGCTTTCCTTAATAAGGTCAGGCAGATATTGGGGCACCAGAGTTAATTAGAGAGGTCCAACTGCTTCGTGTTTCTTAGGAGAAAATGCAAGTTAATTTTTGTGAGTTTAAGAGCATTTTAGTTTGCTTGGTGCATTCCTAGTGAATTTCATTTGGGCATTTTCTGTGGATTTTGTAAACATAACTTTCTGTGTTTGTGTGGTTGTGAGGGGCTTTTGGGTGCCATTCTCTTAGGTCACTAAGAGCTGTGTTGTATACAAACATTTCTGTTTATCAGATAACATTGCTTGATGAAATCAAAATAAATTGTGCAGATGATGTATATACTTTTTTTTTCTTTCCAGAAATTCAAAAGCCTGTTAATTCAAGAACTGACAAAGGTGTTCCCAGAAGATATGGCAAAGTACAAAGCTATTCGAGGGGAAGATCCTCCTCCTTAAGTTGGCCTTTGGTAGCTCTAAAAATGTCCCATAAACTGACACCACCTTATGAAAACATTGATTGGAGAAAGGGGGAATCCAAGCCCTCATAACAACTGTACTAAAAATGGCAGTGGTAACTGTAAAGGAGCTTGATGATTGTTCATATTTCTGGTCTGAAGCTACTGAATCTTTCTGAAGACTTCTACTCAGAGATTGCAGTTAAAACTTCCTGTGGTAATCTGCTTTTCTTTCCTGAAGGGTTTTAGAGCTGTAACTGCCTACAGGTCATCAATACAGAGCATTTCCCAGAGCAGAAAAATATTGGTTTTTGTCTTCTGAAAAGTGTGCCTCAGGATTGTGGGCTCATCTGTTTTTAAGAGAAATGCATTTATTACACTTGATTATTTTTCATTTGTAAACTTCAGAGTTTTTTTACTGCAGTGCAACAGTTCACTGCTTTTGTCTTGCCAAATTCTAGTGAGCAGGAGCCTGTCAAGGGCTGCAGTTCTCATGTGTCATAATTAGTTGCAGCCATGAAAACCTTTAGATCTTCTTGTTTTGTTCTAGGAGCTGCAGTGCAGATGGCTGAGGATATAAAAAGTGAGCATACCTGGAGACTAGCTCCTCAACAACTTTAATATTTTGTACAGTATTTAATGTAAGTTTTTGTTTATTCATTTTCTGCAAGCAGGTTGTTGAATAAAAATTTGAAAAAATCCAAATCCTGACGTTTTTCTGTTGTATGCTTCTCTTTGGAGTGTGAATGGAAAGCTGTGAAAAAATAGCAAATCCCTCAGTTCCACACTGATAGAAATAAAATGCATATCAAAACTTGGCTGTTAAAATTTTACATCTGAAGGTAGTGTCAACTTGGTATTTTGGTTTTATGATAAAAATTTCCATTTTAGTACCTGAAGCAGGAAATTTTGGGGATCAGTGATTGTCACTAAGTCCTGGTTAGCTGCAAGCTCATCTGTGGGATCTGTAACTGTTCGTACATAAGGCGGCCCCAACATGGAACAGGATGCTGGGCTCCTCACCCGGGGAAGGTGATGGGATGTGTGTGGAAGATTGGGTTTGCAGTGGGAGGAAGAGGACCTCTTTTAGTATTGGGGACTTGTGCAGCAGGAATGATTTGTCCTTAAGTTTGTTCTCCAAGATCTATCTTGACTTTTTGCATCAACAAATTATTTTACTACATTAACTTCTAGCTGCTAAATGGAGTGGTTTTGGGCAGGAGCTCCAAAACAGCACTATCTACATTTGCTCCATAGCAGACCTACTCAGTCTGCTGAAGACCTTAACAGGGATTTAGGGTTTTTTGGAGTTGGTGGTGCCGTAATTTGCACACCTGAAGCACTGTCTGTGCTCAGTTACCTGCCTGAAGCAGAGCCCGTCCGTGATGCCAAGTACCACCGTGCCTGACCAAACTTTGACATAGCAAGAGGAAAAAGAAAAACAGAAAGCTTGGTGTTTCTTTTAAAACTTGTTACCTGGCAGTCTGGTAATCCAGTTGCTGCCTGATAGTACCCTGCCCAAGTGAGTGACAAGGAGAAGGTGCACTGAGGGTGACATCAGTTCTTGCTCATGGGAGGGAGGTCCCAGGCTTCCCCAGCTCAGAGAGGTGATTTACAGCCAACACATGGATCGCACACTCCCTGGATATCTAGGTGGTATGGTAAACATGAGACTGGGTTAGTTAGTGGAGATGGAGGACTGGGGGATAACGTTAGGTCACATCATCATGAGAGCTCAGCAGTGTGTGTTTTGTGAGGAATCTGTAAGAAAACTTTTTTTAAGTAGGGGGATATACACATCAGGAATAGGAATAAATTAAAAAAAAAACTAGAAACAACCCTTTGCTAAATCATCAGGTTTCATATTCTGCTCAACTTCAGGTTCAACTTTTTCACGCTTTCTTATTCTATTATTTTGTGCTTGCTTCACTTACTGTTTCTGGGCTAGCATGCAAAATACTGCTACTGCTGCAACTGTCCCTATTTAGTATAATACAGAAGGGAGGTAATTGTTGTAATTTATGTGTTTTAGAGAAGAAAAGGTGGCCAGAATAAGTGCATTTGAGTTTATAGTGTAGAATAAGAATTGCTAGAAACAATTGTGTTTTCCATTTCCAGTTGCATATGGAACAGAAAAATCCAACCTAATTGTTCTCTAGTTTGTTAATTGGTTCTCTGAAAAGGAGCACATGTCTGAATTACCCTGATGTATGCTTTGTTTGATGATAACCTTCAAGGCATTTGTTAAAGGAGACCTACTTCTTTCCTCTTTCCCACTCCATTACCTGCATTGCATGATTGGAGGTGAGCTGGAATTTTATTTAAAGGTAACATCAAATCAACATCAGCCAGGCAACAAAGCATCTAAAATAACTAAAGGGCAACACAAACCTATCTCAAAGTATGAAACCATTCAGGTTTCAAGTGTATCCTTGAATTTTCAGTAAGATTAGTAAAATATAGTAAGATTTTGGAAATAATCTGGAAAATGTAATTACAGGTAATCGGTTTTTTTAACAATTATCTTTATTACACACGCTGTGAAATGAGAACATGCCAGATAATGCTGGTCAGTACACAATTCTTTAAAATTGAGTGTGTGCTCCTATACTCCATTTAGGATAAACAAAGGCAGTATAACATTCTTTTGCTCAGGCATGGAAAGAAACAGATCAAGAAGGTGCTAAGGATTTTGCTGCAACCTGTTAAGGCTCTGCATCCTCTCTGTCCCTTTTTTTACTGGAAGGAGAAGCAGTTGGGTGCCCAGCCTTCTCCTGTCCTTGAAACCTTTTTTGTTTAAACCTCCTCATGAAGAACACCTAATGCAGAGCTGTGAAGTCTGATGGGGACAGACACACCTGTTGTAGGAGTTGGATGCTGCAGCTGTTCAGCTGTTGGTGTATCTAACCTTCAGCTCTTGTTAGGATTTTTTTTTTCATGCTGATCAAGGTACTGTCATTGTTAGCCAGTTCTCAGCATAAGATGAATCACCAGTGTGCCTGAGACAATCTGTTTCTCTCATACCATTCAAAAGAGAGTCTCTTGATGGCAAAAAAGTCATTCTAAGCAGAGCAGTTTGGGTTTCAGTGATTGACCTTTCTAATTCAGTTGGATGAACTGCTAAGTGGTGGGAATGGTTTGATGATTTCCCAAATATTTCATATTGTGATGTTTTTATAAATTGCTTTCTCCGATGAGTGCAGTTCCCAAGTGATTGAAAGTGCTTATTATATGATTCTAGAAGTTACCCCAAGTACTCTGTAATCTCATCTCTGACTCTCCTCTGATCATAGAAATAGAGCAGATAAATCCTGCAATCCACTTCTTTTTGCCCTAAGTGATCTTTGAGATTTTAAATAGATCAGTTAGAAACTACTAATTGAACTTGTAGTTTTACTGAACCCTCGCTAAATCAGTGTATTTAAACGGTGAATTGTATAAACAAAGACTTAAAAATGTGTGAGAAGTGTTCCAAATACTCATCTTAACAGCGTGTTCATAATAGAGAAATATCCCTGCCAAGAATATTTCTGGATACTCATGTTTCAACACAAAGTAATTTCTTACTCTACTATGATTAATAGCTGCAGCCTTTCTGGGCAGGTGCCAGATGTCCTTCCAGCTCTGCAGAGCAAAGAGCCAAGGTGACACGAATATCTGCCCTGCTCTGAGAAAACTGTGCTTGCTGCATGTATTTCAATTACTTCCATATGCTTAAAATCCTTCTGTACATTTTCTTAATTAAAATAATAGAGGAGCACACATTATAGGATACTTCTGTAACAGCTCTTGTAATGCTCTTAATTCAAATCTGGAATCTGTATTTTCTGTATTGTGATATATTTCATACTGAGAACTAGATTGTATTTAGTCTCAACAAGATGTAATGCAGACGGTAAAAAAGAAACATCTTTCTGCACAGTATGAAAATTTCCAAAACAATTCCTTCTCCTCTCCTGGAAGAAAAGTCCCCTTATGTGCTCAGAAATGTCACTTAAAATTTCCATTCTTACAGATTTCACCTGAATCTGCTTCACTTGCTGTTTGCAATTTGGTCATTACATTAAACAAATTTATCCAAATATTCCTCAAAGGAAGAACAAACTTACTTATATATATAATCTGGGAAAAGGTAATTCAAATTAGTGTCATGCTGCATTATTTAACAAGTTACTTGGGTCATATTTATATAATTTCTGACGCAAAAAAATAGCATTTACTCTTCATGTTAATTGTTGACATTCATAAAGTTTTATTTGGAATGTTACTAAGGATTCAATTCCTGTGATTATATAAATGTAATGATGTATACCAAGCCACTTCTGTACTATCATGGAAATTTTCAGTCCTTGTCAGTAAACAAACAGAAGCTTATAATTGTCTCCGAAATCAGCCGTAGGTGCCATTTTTGTGAAGAAAATATTTTACCCTTAGTCACCTTAGAAACACACTGCTGAAGTAAGAGATTGTCATTTACATATATGAGAAATTCCATTTTCAAGCTTATTATTTGTTTCAAAGTATTACTACCTTTTCAATAATAGGCTATTATCTACTAGTTTATTACATTTGACCTATACTTTTTTGAGAGATTCTCTTATTATGGTCAAAGCTGAAGACCCAAGAAGTTCTGGCAGACAGTAATGACTTTGAATAGATCTCTAATCAAACACCAGATGTCACTTGGTCTAAGACTATTTAATATAATTTCCGGTCATTGCATATTACGTTACAACACTTAAATGAATAATTGAATAGGCATCTGGTACTCAATAAAACAAAAGATGGATTCAGTGATACAGCAAATCCTATTTAAGAGAAGTATGTTAAAAAACCCCAACAACATTTCTTCTTTCAGAGATCTTAAGCATAAATTATGTGATTTTTTTTTATTGCTTTTTACCTAGCCTGGGAATTTCTCCTCTTATGCAACACGCTGCAGAAGATGCACAGCTTCACAGATGCACCTTTCCCCTTGGACAGACTTTCTGCTTTTACACAAATGGACTTCCTGAGGTTGCTCCGTGTACAAGTAACCTCTGTCATCTCTGGAGGTTGATGCTCATGGCTGCAGAGCATTAAGATTCCAAGAAAAATCTAGCTTGCTGCTCAGCGATGATGCTCTCTTTAGATTGAATGCAGGGGAAAGAACCCTTAGGAGTATGTGTTGTAACTCACTGAGATCATGGTGAAAGCAAAAGAAAGGAAGCCATTAGTAAACCCCTTTCTTTCTCTCATTTTTTGGTTCCTAAATTTATCATAGAATCAGTTGCAAAACTTGCCATGAAAATATTGCCGTTGCTGTTACCTTTATCATTATTTGAGGAACACTAACAACCTAAGGAAACATGATAGACCTATGAAGAAAGGATTTACAGGCATAGAAAATTGTGCCTCAGAACAATGTAGCAGTACACAGCTGACTGGGTATGCTCCCCTACTCTTCACTGATTTAGGATGTGCAGATGTGACACTTGGGGATGTAGTTTAGTGGTGGATTTGGCAATGCTGGTTTAACGGTTGGGCTCGATGATCTTGAGAGTCTTTTCCAACCTTAACAATTCTATGATTCTGTGACATCCTCATCCTGATGTATATTATCTTTGAGCTTTGTAAGTTTCAATTTTTTTTCCTCCATGAATTTTTTGGGCTGCCCTCTGAACCCCTTTAAACTGCAACATCCATAAAATCTCATAGCGAGGGTTTTCGCAGTTCATATTTGCATTATGTGGAGAAGTCTCTGCTTCCTTTTGTTTGAATCAGCCATTCACTGATTTTATTCTTAGTGCTTTCATTAGAAGATATATGGAGAATGCATCTCCTTCTCTCTTCTTCATCTCACTCGTGGTTGTATAGAGTAGTGCAATATTCCCTTCCCAATCATCCTTTTCCATGCTGCAGGCTACTTTGTTTAGCTGTTCCTCATAACCTTTGTGTACTTCAGATCATACTTGCCGCTCTTCTCTGAACTGTTTCCAATCTTCACTTGTCTTTTTAAAACCTGAGATGCTCTAAGATTCTTTACAAGGTATCTTGTTGAAGGCCATCAGGAATCCAAAGAGTCTGTCTATGCATCCTTGATGCCCAACGCTCATACACACTTTTAGGGAGCTCCAACAGCCCTCCCTGTATCTGTGTAAAGCCTTCCCTGCACCAAAAGCTGTGCTGGCTTTTCTCTAATACATGCTTTCCTAAATATACAATCTTGCTCTTGCTGTTCCTGGATGATTGAAGTGTTCTTCCTTATCATCTCAGGATTACGAATGTAGTTGGCAAGTCAGATTCTTGACCTACAAAGATATCTACACACACTGTATTTATCCAGAACCATGCCATTTAAGGAAAAGACAGTGTACACAGCTTTTAAGCAAATGTTTGCATAAAGTATATGTCAATTTAGGTTCACATGTAAAACCCTCCAGTATTTTTTCAGAGGATTTGGCAACACTGACAGAATGTTTAGAAATCCTCTTTTCCAAATGATGGCAAAGGACAAGGACCTTAGCAACATATGCGTTTGCTGGATCAGGTACATGTGCTTTTTGAGAGTAAGTATTAAACTGAGAGTTACAGAGACATCCTCCTTTGCAAAAGGATCCTCCAGCATAAAATCATACTTCTTTGTCTAAGTCCTCTTGCCACTGATATAACATTAAGTTTAGTTTCAAAACAGCTTAATAGACTGAGTTTTAATATTGTAGCATGTTAACTCACCCCTGTAAGCCATCTGGGAACTAGATCAAGTGCATTTTGAAAAGTACAGAAAAACGAATTTCTGTCTCACAGCTTTGGCATTTCCTTTTCTTATCTTCTTATCTGCACTCTGGGGCTGGTCAAGTAAACACAGACACATTTAAATGAATACATAAAAGTTCAAACTATCATATCCTGCAGTTGTACAATCATTTAAATAACCACAGATGCATGTTAGCAATTATATGTGAACACATATAAAAATGGTATTTAAATGTACAGATATGCAGATATCAAGCTGTACACAACCAGGAATTGTGCATCTTTCATGTTCTAATGAATTGGCCTCCATACCACACTGTACATATCATACAGTGCTGACATTTTCTCATGTAAGTATCCGGAAGGCTTTTTTTGAACTATAATTCTATGTTCTCTACTAACTTAGACTTTTATAAGTGAATATATGTACTTTATGTGGTAGTATTGAGCATTCCTCAGAAAGCTGTGGCCATATTGTAGGTCCATGAGCTGTAACAGCTGCTTTATTTACTCAGTGCTTTAGCAATTTCATACAGATTAAAGCCACAGCACAAGAGAGCTATTAAAAATTGAAAGGAATTACATCAATTTTGCTGGTCTGTTTTCTCTAAGTGATTTGGCAAACTGCAGAGCTAGAAAACTGCAGAACAATTTCCATGCAATTTTGTCCAGTTGTCAGTAGAATAAGAAGGGGTTGAAGTGGGTCCCAATAATCAAATACATGGTTAATGGGATATGTATTCCCTTCAAAGAAGGCATCCTGAAGACTCATCAATAATTATAAATTGCTGCAAATTATTGAAGCTGGTTTATCTCCTGGGTATAGCAACAGAAAAAAGTATTGCAGAGGCAGCAGTATTTGGGGAGATGTGATGATGAGGCAAAAAGGCTACTCTGATCCATTTTTATAGTAGTTGTCTTTGCAACAGTCCTGAGGCAGCCCCAGTAAGGGTGGGATAAAAGATTTAGATTTGCCTGAGGAATTGACAATATTCTCCCATTCTTCCATTGCTCTGAATTGACTCTGTTCACCAGAATAAAAATCTTGTTTAATTTTGCAGCTTTTGCAATAACTGTGGAACCCAGGGGCCTGAGGGCAGGCATTGATTTACTGCCTCTTTAGTGTTTAGGTGCACTGACCAACAAATTGCTTGCTAATTTCAAAGGAGGAAGATGCTGCCCCATTGTTGCAGAAAGAATATGCAAAATTGACTGGATTTTTTTATACAGATGAAGCTCTTATACAACAGCAGCCTTTAGTATTACTGCAACTAAGATAAAAAAATTGCAAAACCTGTAAATATTAAATCCAAAGAATTTGAAAGAAGATTAAAAAATGCTTCTGTATAAGGCTAGAAGAGACAAGATCATCTTACCAGCCCTACTACGTTTCTGAGAAATTTCTAGTATTGGAGACCATACGGTTTCACTCAGGCATTCTTTGACTAAGTTATAAAAGTTGAGCTAGATTAAAATATTTCACTAAAAAACAGGCGAAGTCCAAAAGTAGTCCGTGATGGTTCTGATGTAAACCAAACCTTGTGACCCCCAAATTTATGAGCAAGCTCTAGGAGTTATGTGTCTGATCTGAGCTATCAAAGTGATGATTCACTGTATCCCTTGTTTTTCTCTCTGCAAATGATCCATATTGCTCAAGGCAGACAGGAACAAAGCCAAAACGGTAAGAGAATAGTTCTTGTTAATGGTGTGCTGGGAATAGCCTGTGAGGGGCAGAGGTCCATCCTGATGTCCTCCTCAACATCCCAGGTAAACATTATCTCAGAATTATTTAGGTTGGAAAAGGCCTTTAAGGCCATAGAGTCCAACCATTAACACAGCAGTGCCAAGTCCAGTGCTAAACCACGTCCCCAGGTGCCACATCTACACAGCTTTTAAATAGCCCCAGGGCTGCAAACATTCAGCAGCAAAGTCCTCTCCTTGCAGAGGTGCACAGGTGAAGCCGAGGTGCAGTGCGCAGGTACGTTGGGCTGTGATTACCTGAGGGGCCCCAAAGTGCTCTTACAGTCCTGTCTGCAGCTGCATACCCCCACAACATCCTCCATCAGGAATCAGCCCTCGTATGGTCTGAGTCTAACATATATACATACACCTTGTATGTTTTTTTTAAAAGTGTCCTTGGTTCTCATTTATGTGAAGCAGCATTTTAAAATGGAATCCTACGGTGTAAATACACTACCAGCCCACTGTCATGCAGAAAATAACAGAGGTGAGTGTGAGGCATCTCCAAAGAGCAACGCAAATACTAATTTTCACAATATTCCTCTGGCAAGTGTGGTTCAAGTTGTAGAATTATAAGGTGAATGAGAAGCATAAACACAGGCCACAGGCAGAGGAGATGTAGGAACCAGACTCCAGCTGCCCCCAGACCTGTTCCTCAGGTAGACTAGAAATGCTTTACATGTGCAGTACAGATAATCAGAAAGCATGCCAGCCTTAAACTGAAAAAGTGCTGAAATGATCAATATGACAAAATGTTTTGAAGCAGCATTAGCTTGCAAAGCTGCTCAAATCTGTTTCGTTCAGGCTGTGTTAAAACTAATTTTAATGCATTTTAGCAAGTGTGTCAAAAGAATTCTGAGGGGAGAAGTCCATTGATACAGATCACTCACCAGACCCAGAGTGAACGGTTTTACAGCCTGTCTCATGAAAACAACTTTTGTCTATTTAGCAAGATGCCCCAGGAACCAATTTTCTAGAGCCATTGTAATTGCTCACCATGAAAATTGCAGGTTGTGTTCAAGAAAGGGTAAACACCAGCAGAACCTTTGTGCATTTGCTCCACTTTCTGCTGAGCAGCTTTGGCTGCAGCTTTCTGAGCATCGTATCTCATTCACAAGGTGACCCAGAACACAAAACCTTGTAATTAGCCTGAAAACCCAACCTGCTTTCTCTCCCTGCCTGCCAGCCCCCTCGCCTTCTGCTGCCCTTGGTTGCGATGGCAGCGCTTCCCCAACAAAGAGGGATCTCGTGCAGAAGGAGAACAGCGGAGCCAAGATATTCAGAGCTTTTGCGTGCAGCCAGATAAATATTCATGATGCAACTGTGTGCTTAAGACCTGCTTTTTGAATTAAGTTCTAGGGCTATTGTTCAGCCTCAAATAGCACCCAGAAGAAACTTTTCCTTATTAAAAAAGATAAACAAATTCCCAGAAAGACTGCAAATGTGAAATCACATTCCTTCCCCAAGTAGCAGCTGGGAAGTGCCAAGTGAGGAGGTTGCTGTACGAAGAAGGATAAATCAGGTGCTTGACCAGTGTAAATTGGTTTGTTGGGAACTGTAAAGTCTCCCCAGTTTTCCCTAGGTGACAATTATCATTGGGCCCATCGTATTCATGGTACGGTTCAAAGCAGAATCATTCTAACTGATGAGAAGTTCCGCAGTGGTCTCTGTATTACTTGTATGTGCTCCAAATTTCTTAAATGATACAAATCACAAGAGGTCATAAATAAATACTTACATCTGCAAACATATTAAGCTGTTGATCTTCTTTTAAATAATTTGCCATCTTATCCTGTGTGGCTTTCTCTATAGTGTCTTTTTTCATGTCACTGAATTTTTTTGTTTACCTTGACGTGGTATAACAACCAAAATGTCTGAATATGCTTTGCCACCTATTCCAGCACCACAAAAAAAAAAAAAAAAAAGTACTCTGGGATAATTTCAACAGCATTTTTTGAAATAGTTAACATCTATGCTGACCAGGGCTAATTTTATAAGCATCAAAAAAGATGCTGTACTTTCAGCAGAACACTGATTACTATAATACATCTTTCTGTCGTATACTGACAGAGATGCAGATACAAAAAAAATAGGACTTGAGTGGTAGAGATCAACTTCAGGTTTGGTGACATTGAAACATCTCAAGGAAAAGGGAAAAACTGGGGAAAGGAGGATGCTTCTATTTGCGTATCCACATTTGGATTAAGGACTTTATATTTTTTAACCAGTGTTTGTATGTTATATGTATACGTTAGTGGCAGGCTGCTGTAAAGTGAAAGACTGAGAAGTACTCTATAACTACAAAGTACATTTTGCTTTCCTCTAAATAATACAGAGTAGACTGTAATTCATTCTTAAAATGACAGAATTTACTTAATCTTGAAATTAATAACTTGTGTAGTTGCTTAGCAACTCAGACAATACTAACATCCTTAGCCAGGTAGTATTGAGTTCCTTTTCTGAATTTCTGACAGTATCTTTCATTTAAAGCTTTGGAATAGCTTCTGTGCCTCTTCTGCTCTAAACCCAAGGCTCTCCCCTTCCTTTTCTCTCTGCACAAAAGGTAGCCTTGATTTAGGGGAAGTGATTCCACAGAATTGATACATCTCTATGGCCTGTGAACCATTTATGAGGAAATGCAGCTGACTTTTGTTTTCCTAAAGTAATTTCGTTAATTTTCATTGATTTTTTTTTAACCTGGTCTTTGTCTTGAACCACACACATGGCTGATGTGACTGGGATAAGCAGAAAAGCGGTCTTCATAGGGTACAGGAGCAAACTTCCCTTTCATGCTGCAAAAGAGAACTTTGCACCAGACTTTGACTGGATGTGCACAGTGAAATGGCAGGAGGAAATGTTTCCAGCAACAAGGCAGAGCAAGAGACATGTAAGGAAGGAATTCTTCCATGGTGAGAGTAGTTAAGCCCTAAAATAGGTTGCCCAAAAAGGTAGGGAGTTACGTTCCTTGGCAATTCTTAAGACTCACCTGGATGGCTTCCAGAAGCCCTTTCCAATCATATTTTCTGTGGTTCCATCTAAGAGACAAGTTATTTGTATTTTTCTGTGATTTCTGCACCAGGACACATTCCCCACTGAAATACATTAGGAAGATGACTAGGCCCCATAATGAGGCTTGGATAACGGAACAGACCATGAGAAAATAGGGAACATAACAAGAGAAACTGCCAAACATAACAAACAGCAGAGTGAGCAGCTGGCAAACATTACAGCGTAACAGCACAATGAGAAATGGGTGGATTTCACAGCTGGTTATGGGGAACTGTGTGAGAGCAGGACAAGCTCCTCAGGTAACTGTAAGAGAACTGGAGGGCAATATTGGAGTCCTTTCGGGAAATGCAATCTTGGAAAGAAAACAGTGTCCAGGTGACCATAACAACAAACCTTGTGGAGGTTTGGAAAAACTTGTTCCCAGAAAGGGTTGTCAAGCATTGGAACAGGCTTCCCAGGGAAGTGGTGGAGTCATTATCCATGGAGGTATTTAGAAAATGTGTAATTGTGGCACTTGAGGACATGGCTTAGTGCTGGGTTAACGGTTGGACTTGGTGATCTTGGAGGTCTTTTCCAATCTAAATGATTCTGTATCGTGTATGGCTGAGATGTTATAGCTAAAGGTATCAGAAATGCCAAATGTGATTGTGGATGTAGCAAAACTGGAACCAATGGGGGGAAAGTAACTGACGTAAGTTGTTTATTTGGAAGGAGACAAGGGTGGGAAAAGAGATGGATCATGGTAGCGGGGTGGGAATTATAAGCATGGGAAAATGGAGAGAAGTGGGGATAAAAGAGGATAGTGGTATATGCAAGCTTCTGGTTGTTAGAGCTGTCTGATCAAGTCCTGCATCAACTGCAGTCTCTCTTATCTTCTTACTGAATTCTATTCTTTGCCATTTTTCCTGTGCAATCTCACTCTCTAGCCTGTACTTGTGTGGAGAAGTCGAAGTGTCAGCAACCAGAGAAGAGGCCGTGGGTCACAAGGTCCATAGTGCCAGCAACAGGACTGCACAGGATGCAGACATCCTTCTGTGATGAGGGAAAGGAGTTTAGGACTGGGGCCTATGAGTTACCAGTGTGAAGTGGAAGACTTGGCAGAGCTGCTTCTGGGAAGAGCTGATAGCTGATAGCCAGTCATCACAGCACTCACTCCTCAGTCCCTCCTCGTTCCAGGTGGGACAGGATCAGGCTGACAGCTTCAGCAGGAACAGAACTTTGAAGGGCTGGATATAAAACGTTTTGCCCTGTTCAGTAACATGACTCTTTTAACCTTGACATTTCTGATCCAAACATCATAGTATATATTGCTGGCAAACAACAGAAAACCAGGAAGAGGGCTGAGGGAGAGAAATATGCAGCAGTAGATGTTTGCTTATTCTTTTCTAAATTGCTTGGCTGCCATGGAGATAAGCATAGTGCAGCTATCAAGAGGAACTACTGTTATTCCTGCACATGCAATTCTATAGCACCAGGTACAATTATCAAGCCTTAAAAATAAAGTATTTCAGGAGAGATTGGATTTAGGAATTCTGAACCTCACATCTACAAACTGTATTGTCTTTCAAGAGAAAAAGAAAACTTAAAAAACCACAAGACTTGAAACAAAGGACTGTTTCTCCATATCTGAGGTTTTGAAATTAGGTTTGGAGAACAGGAATTTTGTCTGTGGGTTGTTGTAATAGTTTACTTAACTCTATGAGCTTTGTTCTGTTCTTTTTTTTTTTGTTCTGTTTCAGTAAGGCTTAAGCAGCTGAGCAAAAAGCGGGAGATGGTGGCAAATTAATGACATTTTATTTGATATTTGATTCTGCTTTCCATAGGGAACTCTTCCGGAAGGAGGATATCTACACTTGACATCTCTGGTCTGGTTCCACAGCTGGGAGGAGTATATCTGCGTGTATAGACTGCTGTTCTTGTTTAAGTTAGTGCCTCTAGAGGTCTTAATAGGAATATACTCATTCCCTCCATGCATTCTGATGCCTACAGATAAGAGAGAAGAAAGCCCAGCACCTTGAGAGCCTCTCCAGCTTATAAGAAATGTTGAGGCAAGGCACATGCTTTAAGCCCTGCTCTCAGAGTCTGTCATGCCTTCACCCAGGCTGGAGGACAACATCTGACCCGCAGTCAAAGAACAGAAATACACAGGCTGAGATGGTGGCACGAACAGAAACAGATTTACATGAAAGCACCCCAAGAAGCACTAGAGCACAGGCTGGAAGAATGGCTGGCATCAGTGGCCAATGACATATGTGACACAAATAAAATCAGCAGCAACTAAGGAAGGTGCTGCTTGCACCAAGGCAGCAGTGAAACTAACTTGACAGCAGACGACCTGCAGTCTGACAACAGGAGGCTGACTGCACAGCTGCATCACTTGGGTTATGCCCCTCTCATCCTGGTATTCCAACAGGAAGAGAGACTGCTGCCACGAGACACCCAAACTGAGGAAATAATAGAAAATGGGCAGCCACCTTGCCTAACATTTTTGGAGGCTATTGAACTCCTGAGGCAAAAGATTGTGCTTCAATAACTGGTGTCTCCTGAGGGGTACGAAATAGCTGCCCCAAAGCAGTTGTTACCAGCAAAGAGATTTCGGAATACATAGCGAGGATTCAGCAGCTGGCACCTCTCATTCTTCATGTTACGCCCAAATGATCCACTCCATACTGCCAGTGCACATGTTTGTATGACTAAAACTGAGGAAAGAGTGATAGGATGGGTGGAGAATAAGCTTTGTTTAAAATGAATAACACCTTCCCTTCTCATATGGTCTTGTATTGATTTTGATCACCTTAATTGGAAAGGGTTCCAGTCCTTGTTTTTTGAATATATCGCTGTCATACTGGGTATTCAGCAGGTTCCAGGGAAGTGTTCTAAAACTCCAGCTATAGTCATCATAAATCTCTGACTCAATCATCAATAATTATTCCATACAAAGTAGGACAGGTTGAGATGCTGAGGGCTTTTCATCTCAGATTTACCTGGAATCAAGAATGTTCCACCCTTTTATTCGGGGGGTTAAGCTCTGGCAAACTAAAGGAAGGTGAATATGCACATGCAAAGGGTTGGATTGAGGGAGCAAGGCTTGAGCAGTGGTACTCCAGTTCTACTTTACTCCTACTGCAAAAGCCTAAAAATGATCTCTGGCCTTGTCCTCATTCACACACATTTATCACGTCCTGTGAAGCTGGGTGCAGAGAAAGACTGCTGCTATCAGCAGGATACTTGTTGGTTGCTTGCAGACCAAATTAGGCTGTGAGCTGCCACTTGACAAACTTCAATATCGTTTCATGGTGAGAGTGTTCAAAAAGAGCTTTAGATCCTGATTTCCACAGGCAGAGAAACACTGTCTCTGCAGCATTTTCTCTGATGTCAACCTCAGGGTTCTTTTATAAAAGGGGTGACAGCACTTCTTTCTCTACTCACTGTGTTCTCCTTCCTCCTCAGCTCCTGTCTGTGCACTAGGTGAGACCATCCTCCACAGAACTTTACAGAATGTGAATTGTTAGCATATAAATATTGACACTTTTAGCCAAACTTTTTAGGGTTTAAGCATCAAGCAGATGGGGTTTTTGAGATTTTAATTTAAAATTAAAATTTTAATTTAGGCACCAGGAGGGATAATGGGACAACTTGAGTGCATAACTCCTGTAAATCTTGCCCTGCTAGAATTATCAATATAACTTCTTCCTTCCTGCACTCTGACCTTCTCAGAAGGTCATGTGGTTATTCCCAGACCAGTTCCACTTTTGAAACAAAGAGAAGCCAAGGTGATATATATGTTCATGCTTATCACAAATGCAGTGCTACAACCCTGTAAATCAGAATACAGATGGAAAGGATTTGATTTCCTCCTTCCAATGATATAACTCATTTTTACTTTTACTTGAACACAAAGAGGTTTAAACAGCAGCTCTAGCCCAGTGGTCACCTTTTTCATTACAGTTTCACTATGTAAGTAAGCATGCAAAGGGAACACCAGAGGCTGTAGCTGTAGAAATCACTGAATGGAACACAGTAACTTGTTCTACTACTAAATATTTATAACTTTATGAATCCATAGCTCACCTTTGTGACACTTGCCACAGTGTTGTGAAACTCACAACAGTTTTGTTGTAAATAATAATTTGGATCATGTCTCTGCTTTGTGGTAGAAGCCAAATGTGGATTATAATCATAAGCATTTTAATTAAATGTGTACAGAAACAGTAAAACAATCCAAGCAAGGAATATTACGTGTGAACAAGCAAATACACAAGCAAAAAAGTAAACATGTAACAAGCAACATATGGAGAAATATCAATGATTCTACTGGAAACTGGGTAGAGATCCCACATCAAAAGCTGTCTGTGGAGGCTCTCATCTCCGCTTATACAGGCAGATCCAGATCCCCTCATGTGATGTTACATCCAAGTCTATGTGAAAGAGCAAGCACACCTTGTGTATAAAGGCCAAGAAGTTATTGCTAGCAAAGGTAAAGTCTTAAGTCTAATTCGGGAATCATTATTAGTCTAGATCTAATAATTACAGAAAAAAAGGGAAAAATGCAGGTAGAATATTTATGTACCGGTAAAAACCCATAGTAATAGCAGTAATATAATTGTAATTGTAATGCAGTCACCTCTTAGTTTCTGCCATTTTCCTAGTGTTATCCTCACCCTGCTCTTCTGGGTCCAAAGGTCAGCAGTTTCATGCTGGTGTCGGCAGGGAGGGAATATTATGGCAAGTTGACAACATGTGGAATCCTTTACCAGGAGAAATACGATGTTCATTTTGACAGGCTTTTTCTTCCTTTCTTCTTCCTTTTATCCTTTTTTTTCTTATTCTTTCTCTTAGGGTTTTTTTTTTATACACACACATGTATGTGTATAATATACATAGTACTGTGTATACACAAATTTTATGTTTGCTAACATGCCTGTACACCTTTCTCTTTCATCCTTGGTCTGTAGCTCCAGGCTACATAGCACCATATATATTGAATTTGGATTTATGTATGTTATATACTGTTTCTTCCTGGCCCTATCCCCCAGTTTTGTCCAGGTCCAGGTCTGCAGATTAATTGACCATGATATTTTTATAGCATGGGATCGCCAATGGCAACCATGTACCCAATCTCTTCTCATCCTGTAGCTGTAATCCTCTCTTCCACACCTGTGTTTCTCTACTCAATATCATTTTATTAGAGTTGTAAAATCTGTCTGGAACAACTGCTTGTTACTGTCACCTAAACCAAGCAATGCTTCTATCACACAGAGATAAACCAAATACATCAGGTATAGATGCGGCACTTAGAAAAATTGCTGCCACATCCAAACCACATAAAACAAAGCTGCAGGCAGATCACAAGAAACTAAGACAGAGCAGACAAGCCTCAGTCCTGAGCCCTTGCAGACTCAATACCAGGCTTATGGCATGTTACTAGCAGTGACAATACCACATTACAGGGCAACGGTTGAAGTTGGGGGGCTGTTTCTGGAAGAAACTACTTCACAGAAACAGGAATGGTCTTCGGGTTCATGTGACTGTCTGTGGACAGAGTGGAGTGGCTTTGGTGCCTTTCAGGGATGAATGTGTTGCATCACCTACAAAGATCTGCAGTAGAAGGCTTCAGAGGAGTTTGCCTAGGAAAGGAAGACCTTAAAAGCAGTGGTGAAGAAGGTCAAGAAGAATGGTAAGTGTTGATAGCATGTGACAGAGCAAGTTCCCAAGATGTCAGTACATCTCCATTGCCTTTGGCACCTGGATGCCTTTGGCACCCAGATGGGGAAAGTCCAGGAAAGACAAAGGGAAAGGGAACCTCCTCTCAGGGACAGACTGCAGTCTCCAGACAAGTCCTTGAAACCTTTGGTGATTCCAGAGATGTGACTGGTTATTGTCAGGGTGAACAGAGGTTCAGAAAATTTGTTCTACAACTACCACTCTGATATCTTCAGTTTCCCATCCAGTTCTTGACACTTTAATTTTTTTTCCTCTCCTCATTTGCATTGTTACCTCAGGTTCTGGGTCAGCCCATATCTGCTCAGCTGGACTGCAACTTTCACTAAGAGATCTGAATGTGCACCACTGCTTATCTTTGGGAGAATAATCTGTCAAAACAATGGAAATCTGTATTGTTTTTTCATGCAAATAAATATGAGAATATCTTACCTATATCTGCAGCATGGCAAAGCCATAAGTTGACTCACATAACCATTTGTGTGAATTCTTCCATTTCAAGTCATTCTGGTCAGAAGCTGCTGAGAACCCAGGTGTTAACTGGTAGAAATACTACAGAACTTTATCGGTTTTAATTTTTATTTTTTAAATCAAGAGAAGGAAGAGTGTTTTAAAAGGGGCTGACAAGTGCTAAAGGCAGAATCAAACTCATCCACTGCTCTTCCTTTGCCCACAAATCCAGTCATTTTATCATAGACAGCAATCAGACTGTTCAGGCATGACTGACCCTTGGTAAATCCATGCTGATTCTTCCTAATCTCTTTCTTCTGCATGGGCCCATAAATGTGCTCCAAGGGGCTCTGGTCCAGGATTTTGCAGACTGGCCAGCCTATAATTCCTGATTCTCACCCTCAGATCCTTGTAGTCACTGTTGACCCCACTGATCTCCCCTGGCAGTGTCATTGGCACCAGTGTGGAGAAGAAGCAGGGAGCGATAGCCTGAGATCCCTAGAGGTTCATCTGCTACATCTTGGATCCAAGTCCCTGGCAAGCCACGAATCAATCTAGACAGCAAGCCAAGGAGGCAGATGGGGGCTTCTGTCCACCACAAATGGAAACCTACCACTACTTTCCCCTACCACTGCCTTCTGTCAATATATGTGGTTTATGCATGGACACCTCTGATGCTTCCACAGGCAAGCGTTCTGCTTCTCGCTTACTACCAGGTCACTGAACCTGTTCTGCAACTGTAGACCTGCAAGACTTCTGCACCTTCCACATGCCAGAAGTCAGGTTAGGCAAATTAATTATATTTAATTCAGTAAAAATTTTTTCTTAATTATCTTTCCCTTTGATGTTTAATATTACAAAGACAAAACTCATGCATTAATGCCTCGCTGGTACTTGTAGCCAGTCTTGATTCTTCGGTCAAATAATAACAGGGAAATCAGTCTGCAGTTTCCGAAAATGCATGCAAATCCTTGAATACCTGCATGCTTTGCTGTTTCCAGCATTAGAATGGCGGAAGAAGAAGATTATTCCAGATAATACAGGGTCTAAACATGATGGTTTGTTCTCTCCTGCAGTAAGAAGGCTCTGAATACTTGTCAGAATGCAAGGCTAGTAAACAAAAAAATGCTAAGGATACTGCAGAGCATGTTTCAAATTTGGGTGTTCTTGCAACTGTACTTTTCCATTAAAATCAGTTTGTTAAACTTGGGGATTATTTTTGTTGTTTACCTGCTTCTAATGTAGTTGCTATATGCTAACTGCATAATATTCTCCACAATGAAATATTTGTGGATTATTGCATTCATTTTCTATGTTATACCTGATTTTAGGGGCTTTTCACACATTTATGTTCTTCACTGAATGAATAAGACAGGAAGATTTTAATTTGGATCCCAGGATCTGGGACTGGCCATGAATAAGTCTTGCAGGAAAATCTTTTGAAACTGGAAATATGTGAGAGAAACTTATAGCAAATACCTTTGTTCTTGAAATTCCCTGGCTTGTTACACAAGTCTTATCTTCCCATTTTGTAATACCACATGAGAAACCAACCCCATGCTGCATATCTTATACAGACTGTTTTACTATTTTTAAAACCACAAGACCAGATTTATGGACCTTAAACATAACTAATGCCTGATAGTGAAAACAAAGCATACAAAACCCAGAGATTCCCTCTCCACTGGAGCAGGCAGGCTTTTTCATGGAGGAAGTGAGGCTGGTGCAGTCATGCCCATGCACAGCAGCCACGTCCAGCTCTGTTCCTGGCAACCTACAGATGTAGCGGCTAGCATTATAATGACTTTTTTTTCCCCCCCAAGAGACCCGAGATAACAAACAATGCATTAGGTTTTGTGAAAAAGCCATGCCCAGTGCCTCATCAGTGCAGTCCATCCTGTCTTACCATGAAATTCCATTTTTCTTTTCCTGGCTGGGGGCTCCCTGTTCCATGTGTGTGGGTGGGGTTCTGAGTGCAGCAGCTGGGGAACAGCCATGGGCCACAGGGGCCCCTGTATGCTTGAGGTAGCAACTAGAGCAAGTGAGAGCATCTGTCAGTGTTCTGCCTTCCAGCTGCCTTCCAGGCAGTCTACAATTCCATTTGAAACAGCTCATGGTTCCAAAAGGTAAAGAGGGGATGTGACACTTCTAATCCAAACCTTTTCTCTTTGTCCCTGTCTCACAGCTGCTCTTTCTGAGGAGACAAGAAGACACAGTCCCCATTCTTGCACTCTCAGGCAGAAGAAAGATGGAGCCCGAGTGCTGAATTATAAGGGAAATTTTCTACCCACTTTTACAGAAGAATGATGGAACACTTTTCAGTGGCTGGAGATCTCCCCTGGAAGCTTCTAGAGAAGTATTTGAGAAGACTCAGACTTAATTTACAACCACATCAGTCTCCATGTCTAACAAGCAGAGAGCTGGATTCACATTAGTTTGAAGCAAATATTCACCACAGGTTGTCTGTCTGAGCTGGCTCTTTAAAGTCACATTTGGATGCACCTTAACTTTCCTCATGTTCTCAATAGGGAGCTCAGACAGCTCAAAACATGCTCCTTGGCTCTGTGTGGGAAATTAGATACTTTTATCTGACTTGCTCAACTACTTTGGGGAATTTACCCATGTTTTTGTGTTCTGAAAGCAGGCTGGTGTCACTTGTGCACTCTTTGGGAAGATGGAACGTGTGAAAATATTCAAGGCTGTAAGGAGCTCAAATGTTACAGTTTTGTTTTAAATAGCAGACTAGAGAATCACTCTCTGGCCTGTAAAATTCAAGTAATTCTTGTCTAACCACAGACTTGTCTAGAAAAACATAATATCATGCTGCTGTAGTGATTTCTCTTCCATCTCCTCTTTCCTTATTCCTTCCTCCCCCTGTCCACCCCCAAAATAATTCAGTTTCTAACTGCATATGCTCTTCAGTGTTGAGGGAGGTGAATGGAGCAAATCTATATATGTCTGTGTTGTTTTCTGACATATATGTAGCTGTGGAAGAAGCTGTTCTGCTGCTTCTTCAGAAATGTCCTTGTCTTTACAATTTATCTCTTTCAGCATTGGAAGGCAAGAAAACAATTTTTTTTTTTTAAAACTAAGTTTTCAAAATATTATGCCATAAGATTGTTTGCAACCAGGTATGTTATTGGACTATGAGACCCTCTATCTTTAACCTTGTGTTTCAAGAGGATGTAATGATTCAGAAGTATGAAGAAAATGTAAATACAAAGAATATGAACAACTTCAAATTTTTAATTACAGATGTGGAACAGAGGCAGTGGCTGAGAAAGTTATACCTAAAATCATAATGAAGTATAAAACTGGCTTCTTTCCATACAGTTCAGGTTCCTGTCTTCTTGCATCTATCTCTGGCCCTGTACTGTGGTTGCACACTGCTGTAACTTTCACACTCTACAAATTCTGTAAGTTCCTCCAAGAAGATGTCACCCCCAATTGCTTGAGAAATAAAACTGCTTAAATAATGCTGCTCTGCTGAAGCAGATTTGCATTTCTGGAGAAAGCTAATTCTGCAGTGGATTAATTCTGTTTTGAATTGCTGCTGAGAGGAAATGAACCTGTGGAGAGACAGCTGAGTCGTAAATTTCTTGTATAAGGTTACTTAAGGTCTCAATGTTCATTCCATACAACTTGCTTGTATTGGACAGATCAATATTTACTTAACTGAGCATACACTATGCTAAGTTACTATGATTTTACTAAAATGGCAATGCATTAATAAGCACAATAACCAAATTCAGGTTAAAATTTAAATATAATCCATAAATCAGCAGTTTCAGTTAATCCAACACCATACAAATGCAGCAAACTATTGACTTAAACTCTGAACCACAGAGATGCAGTGTGCAAACTAGTTTTGGGTAATTGCAGATAGATTTCCTTCTTTCAGTACCTAGACAGAGTGTCTTGGTTGATTTATGTCAGTAAATGGCTGTGCTACTATCAAGTGTGTTTGGCTCACCTCTGAAATCATGCTATGTATACAATTTATTCATAGGACAGAATCATAGAATGGTTTACATTGGAAGGGACCTTTTGAGCTCATCTATTTCAACACTCTAGCAATGAGCAGGGATACATTCCACTACAACAGGTTTCTTAGAGCTCCATCCAACTTGCATCTACCACCTCTCTGGGAAATATGTTCTGGTGCTTCACTATCCTCATCATAAAAAATGTTGTCCTTACAGCTAGTCTAAATCTACCCTCTTCCACTTTAAAACCATTGCCCCTTGTCCTATCACTATATGCCCTTGTAAAAAAGTTTGTCCCCATCTTTCTTTTCAGCTCTCTTTAAGTACTGAAAAGCTGCTCTAAGCTCTCTCTGGAGCCTTCTCTTCTCCAGGCTGAACAACTCCAACTCTCAGCCTGTCCTCATAGGAGCGGTGATCCAGCCCTCTGATCTTCTTCATGTCCTTATCATCATGGCCCTGCACTTTTAGCAATAACCTTCAAGAAATGATTCGTTTCTGCACACATAACCTAGGCATAATCTACTGAAACAGCTTTCAAAGAAAACTGCTATTGAATCAATGGCTACATTGACTTCTTAAACACCAAACTTCCCTTTAGAAAATTGCTAAGTTCTATTCCGTTTCTCTGATTTAATTTACTGCCTTTAGCAAGTGGAAAGTGCTTCACCACAGCCTCTATGGGAATCAGGGTGCTCTGCCCTGTTGAACTTCTGGCTGTTGAAGTGGGTCTCTCACTTCAACAAATAAGTCTTTCATCTCATCTTTCTTCTCCAGACTTTCACAGGCAGGGAAAGATTTGGGGCTTCATAGGTCTGTGGAGGAGAGAATAAAGCTACTTTTCTTTTGCAGGATCTTTGTTTCTTCCTTAAGTGCCAATGTTTATTTTCATAAAGTAGTGATACCTCTGTGCAAATGATATTAGAAATGTAAATTTTTACTTTAATGCTGCAGTATACCAGCTCACCTTCTTAACCTTCAAAAATGGGCTTAGAGTATTTATACCCCTCAAAACTTCAGCTTGGGTTCTGTTTGTGTCAGGTTGCCCTTAATTTGTTTTCTGCTCTCTCTCTGGATGCCTTTCCAAGCAATCACTATGAATCCTTGACATCAGTTTTAAGGCAGCCTTTTAACTTGGGTGCTGCTGATACAGTTTCAGTCTTGCTACCTGCTTTCAGATTGCTTACAACTATATCAGGTGGGGCAGCTTGGATAAGAAAACCATCTGTGCTGGTTTGGGCTGGGGTTGAGTTAATTTCCTTCACAGTGGCTGGTATGGAGCTGTGTTTTGGATTTGTGATGAACACAGGGTTGGTAATATAGAGATGTTTTTGTTATTGCTGAGTAGGGTTTACACAGAGCCAAGGGCTTTTCTGCTTTTTGTACTGCCGTGATGGTGAGAGGCATGGGGATGCATGGGAAGCTGGAAGGAGACACAGCTGGGACAGCTGACAGCTGATGAAGGGATATTATAGACCATATGACATCATGCTCAGTATATAAAGCTGAGGGAAGAAGAAGGAATAGAGAGATGTTTGGAGTGATGGTGTTTATCTTCCCAAATCACTGGGAATATAAGCAATATAAGCTTATACCGGGAGTATAAGCATTTATGCCCTGCTTTCCTGGGATGGCTGAACACTGTCTGACCATGGGAAGGGGTGAATGTGTGTGGCTTTTGCTTTCTCTTTCAAACTGTCTTTATCTGAACCCATGAGTTTTCTCACTTTTGCCCTTCCAGTTCTCTCCCTGATCTCACTGGTGGGGAAGTGAGCACAGTGCAGCTTCTCACACACATTTTGCATCCCAAACCATCTTAGCTGTTCTCTGCTGCACCCTCTCCAGTTTCTCCACAGCCCTATTTAACTTCAGGACCCACATCTGCCCAAACATGGGGATTCATCAATAACACTGAGAGAAGGAAGCTAATAACTTCCCTCAGTCTTCTTCTAAGAAGACTAAGAAGATCTAAGAAGATCTTCCCTAAGATCTTCTTGCCATGATCTTAACATGGCACAGTCCATAATCTGCCTTATTTACAATAGTACCACACTGTCAGCTTGTACTTAGCCTGCCATTCCCTGTTGTCTCTGGGTTCTCTTCAGCAGGACTGCTGTTCATGCAGTCACTTTCAATGCTGATTCAGTATTTTGCACTTCTTATTGAACTTCATGTCTCTGTTCTTCCTAATGATTAGTTCAGTGTTGAATTGCTAGACATTTGTCACAGTCAGCAAAAGTCTGCTTTTGTAAAAATATCTAATGACTTGCTGAACACATTCACTTTATTATGCCCTCTTTTATGACATACTAGCATTCTTGGACTTCTAGCAATACAGATGGGATGCTAATAGAAATTCATGACTTGTCCTACTGACTTGCACCTAAAACACCCTGGACAATCCTACTTTTATATTCTGACAGACTAAATCCTATGTAGAATAACATCACTGTTAGTCTTGAGCTAGCTCAAATCTGTGTTCCTGACTGAAGAGTCTCTTCTCTACTATATTTTATTCTCATGAAACACAATGTTTCTGTTCATCTCAAATACCAATGGACTATGCAGAAAAAACGGTGATGTACTGCACCTGAACAGATACACTTCCAAAGAACCAACTAAACAGCTCCCTATTGACCCTTGTAGACAGCAGCAGATTTCTGATGGTTACCAAAGACTTTCTGTCCTCGTTTCAAAGTGTGTCTTCATGACACAACTGCATTTCAAACACATTAAGTTTATTTTGAGCCCCATCTGCTACTTGGCTAGATGTGTCCGTAGGGGCCACAGAAGTGGCTCCCTGTGACAATTTAGGAATATCTTCTCTGTTCTGTTTAGCAGATGTGAGTTTCAAAAGTTTTACTTAAGTGATGTCACATAAACTACTCAGTTCATCATAGCAAATTGGTATGAAAGTTTTCATTTAGTAAAGATGAACAAAACCCGCTCTTCAGAAGTCCAGCAATTATGCAAGAATTCTGGTTTGTAAAAGCAGTTGTGAGCATAAATACATTATCAAACTCTGAGTGTGACTACTTAATGAATTGCAAATACTTAGCGCAGGCATAAACAGAAAACAGGTGTTCTGTGCTGCTTAGACTTCATTTCCCACTTTCCTGATTCCTGTTTTATTTGCTTTATGGTTATTATAATGGCTGCCACCAACCGCTGCCACTTCAGTGTGCTAACCGTGACTCACAGAAGTGCCTCATAAATTACATCAATGGGAAAGCAGATGAGCACATGAAGAGGAGGTGCAAAACTCATTAGTCATGCAGTCTCCTTTTCTGGGGACTGAATTGCCTGACAGAAAAGCATTGTGAGTGCCTCGTGCATCTGTCAAGACCACCAGATGCCAATCTTGCTCTTGCGGTTTTTGTGAAAGCTATGAATCGATATGCATTATTCAGTATTGTAAAACAGGACCTTAATTAAGCAGCCGACTAAAGCAGAAGGAAAAAGGTAATCACCCAATACACAGTGAGCTTCCTCAGACAAAGGGAATAACATAGATTTTGCCACTCGAAGCAATATCTAAATCACAGTCCATTTATTTCTTTTTTATACATTATCTTGCATAGTGATTCAGCTGAGGACAGGTATTCTGGAACAACAGAGTGAAATGAAGAATCTGTGGGCTAGACATTGATTTTGATCAATCTGCATGAAATGAAGTGCATCAGTGTACTAGATCAAAATCAGAAAAGGACACAGTATTGCATTCCGTCTGTATTGTTGGGGATAAGCCATCATCTTTGTTATAATCTGTGTGATTTCAGGTATTTATAGCATACCTATAATAATTCACCTAAGGCTGAAACTGTATAAGACCTTCATTTAGCTTTCCAGGAATTTTTTCTTGGTTTATTTTCACAGAAGGGACCCTAGTACATTTACACAGGAGCACATCACATTAAAAAAAAAAAGTACAATTTTTTTATCTTAGGAGCTGCGAAGGTGTTTTCTCTATGAAAGAATCTCACTAAGCTTCAGCAGAAAGGACTGCAATCTACTACAGCACTCTCATAAACTGATCTGTCAGTCAGATCAGGCTACCATCTAGTGATCAAGTAAAAATAAAACTTGAAGGCTTTACCAACACTACCAACACTAGCAAATGTCAAAATGAACCCATACTATCCCTTAGCCCGGAAAAAAGAACTTAGGAGACCACTTACAACAACCTGAAGAAATAAAATAATGACCACGAAGGCTTTAAAGGAACAGTAGATAGAGTATAGAAAAAAACTTCACAAACAGAAGAGCTGAGTCCCATGGGCAGGCATGACACAGGGGTTTGTCTATCCTGAAGATGTTTATCTCTCTGAACAGAGTGCAACGCAGGTTTTTGATCCCAGAAAAAGAGTAAAAACATGACTTGTTTTTCTATGTGAGGATGCATTGAGTCAGAACCGTGTCTCATATGTCCAAATGCCCTTATACTATAATCCAATATAAACCAGCCTCTTCTCCCAGTACTTGTCTGCATTCAGAACAAATGAAATATAAACCAGCTGAATCTGGTCCCTGCAGCAGGTCCCTGAATCAGGTCCCTGCAGCAGCCTCAGGACTTCTCTGGTACCAATATATCCAGCTATCTGACTCTGGTTTGTAGCTGACAAGTTTGTCTTGTTTACAGCTAACAGGGATATGCCAGTATTTCTTGGCAATTGAGCAATAGATATACCCAAAAGGACAAAGCCATTTGAGTCCACATTTTAGTACTCATTGTTCAGGCGAAGCTCTAACCAGCTTAAATGGATTGCAGCACTCAGGCAGAGCAAGAAAAGAGGGGAATAATCAGTATGTGGTGTTTGCTTGTGGCATCTTTTGATTCTCCTCAGTTTTCACTTTACATTATTTTTGCCTCTTGTGTACTATTACACTCTTAAATTTGTTTCTGTAACTCAAGAACAGAATGTGCACAGAAACTTTTGCAGGTCAAGATGCCTCTTTGTAAACCAGCCTATTCTTGTATTCATTCCACTTTTTTTTTTTTTCCAATGAGGATAGCAATTTATTTCCAAAAATTTGCCATGATTCTACTCCTCATTTTAAGAAATATAAAAAAAATCAGCGTTTGACCTGCACACATCTGATTGTACCATTAGGAGCGCTCAAGAGAAATACACCAGTAAAATAGAGTATTGATCAAGGTAATGTTACTATCACAATAATAATGATACTAAGAAAACTCTTGTTCACGAGCAGTGGACTTCCTTATTAACACTCAACAAACCATATGCATATTCTGCGTGCTTTATGAGACTGCTTTTGCCAAATTGATATGTTGACTGCTTTGTATGCCACAACGATTAATAATATACAGATTTACAACTGCCATCTTTAGGAGCTAAAAATGTAAAGTAAACTTAGCTGCCAGCTAAAATGCTGTCTTGGGAGGTGGGATGTGTTGCTGTGAAAGTGTTCACATTATATGTTGTTTACAGCCCTTTAATGAAAAATACTCTTCCTCGTGGTAACTGAAACTTGTAAGGAATTTTCAATGACTAAGGCAGGCTGCAGAATGAGCATTGCTGTGAATGGGTAAATCTCTGCTTTCAAAGTATTAAACAATATGAAAGCTTGATGAACACACACAGTTTAGGAGAGCTCAAATCTGTCCCAGTGTGGAGGAGCTGGGTCTTGCTAAGTCCAGCAGCAGTCTGGGCTGCTTTAGGAGCAGTGTCATCAGCAGGTCAAGAGAGATGATCCTTCCTCTTTGCTTGGCACTTCTGTGTTCAGCTCCAGGCTTCCCAGAACAAAAAAGAGATGTGGACTTATTGGAGCAAGTCCAGCATGAGGTCACAAAGATGATGAAGCATCTTCAGTAGGAGGGAAGGCTGAGAGAGCTGGGGATGTCCAGCCTGGAGAAGAGAAGGCTCTGGGGAGTCCTTACAGCAGCCTCCCAGTAGCTGGAACTGCTTACAGGGCTTGACCTTCATCCACACTGACCACAGCTTGTGTAAGTGGAACTGAGCAAGGCCGGCTCCGTGCAGCCGAGAGCAAGTGGCTTGGTTGTGTGAACTCCACACAGCCTTTGCAGACCAAGGGAGACTTGAGCCTCAGGCCAAGCCCATGGCCACAGGATACAGCTATTAGGTATTGTGGGCTTTTCTTTCAAAGTCTTTGGGACACCAGGAAGAACTCTGTCACAGCCTATCAGAATGGCTGTTTCTGTAACACGAGTATAATATGTCCCTGTGTGCTCTGTGCCATAGGCTCTTGTGTCAAGATGGTTGAGTTTGGCAGAAAGAGCCAGCTCTGCCATGCACTTACCCATATCTACTGTTTCAAGCTGTGATGGGAACTGCATTTGCATTCTTGTCAGAGAAAACTAGCTGGACTTACTAAGACAGTGCTTGTAAACAAATGAGCCTACATGTGTGTATGTATTTTGAACAACCAGGGAACTGGCATGGGGCAAACCCTTAAGTTACCTGATGGGACAGATGCTCCCAGAAAATATTTTGGATTATCTAGAGTCATGATTCAACATACCCTGGATCGGAGATTTGGGTCCAGGAACAAAAAAAATTCCTGAAACACCATTAAAGTGATTGATAATTTTGCTGATAGAGCAAATCTATTCCGCACACTGTATTTGAAGAAGGGATAGCACATTTACCCCAGTGATGTTGTCACTGTCTTTCAATATAGAGAGAAGCAGCAAACTGAATGCTTAAAAGCACATGAAAAGTCAGCCCCTTTTTATACCAAATGTGAAAGAAAGCCCCAGACTATGCCTTGCATAAAAGTCAAACATAGGATCCCTCAGTAATGGCTTTACCGGGGGGTTTCTCCTGAGCAGATTCCCTTCGTGGTTTAATCCCAAAACCTCCTTTGAGAAGGAGCCGTTCTGGGGGTGAAATTCACCTAGCCAGCGAGGGATATCACCCGTGCAGTTGTTAGCACGGAGAAATACTCACACCCGGGATAGCCAGCCACAAGTCCGGAAACAAAGAGGCAGGAAGGCTCTCACGCACTGCATTCCACAGTCCAGGGAGTTTATTCCATCCAGCTGTGAAGGGAACA
>VZRJ01012904.1:900241-954404 GCA_013397565.1 Ptilonorhynchus violaceus
TTTTATAATACCTATGTAGAATTATCCCACCAGTATATTTTCCCATTATCAGGGTCTCTCAATTCTTCAGCCCTTCCAGCTTTTATTTCAGGGGACACAACACTTCAGATCTATTAAGAAAAGCACAAACTGACTCTTAGGCTGATCAGATTTCTCTTTGTAGACTTCTGCCTCCACGCTGTCACTTATTTCTACTGCTTGTCACACTGTAAGCACACTCTGTTCTTCCCTAGGGAAGGAACACTCTTAGATTCCTACCAGGAGATCCTTGCACTCATTTTTATAAGATAATAGCCAAAAACCAACTCACACTAAAAATCTAGTTATTGTTGTCATACCTACTCCAAAGGGACAATCCAGACATGCACATAGCTCATTTCATGACTTAAAAAATGTGTCTGAAAGTTGCTCAGAGTGGTCTCGCAAGACTTTGGAATTTTTGTTTTGGTTTTGGTTTTGGTTTTGTTGCTTTCCTGAAGCAAGGAGCAGTTGGTACTGCACTAGCCTTTGCACATACTTCCAGTGAGGTATTTATTATAGCTGTAACAGCTGACATAATTTTGCCTGGACCATCAGCACAGGTAAAGTTGTTTACAAAAGTTGTCTACAGTTATTCTGAGTTATCTCACCCCAAAGACATGAATTATCATTGTCAGCAAAATTACCGTACCCCAGTTTGTGCTCTCATGAGACCTAACTTTAGAGATAGAAAGATCTTTGGATGTTTTTTGTAGGTTTATTTTAGAAAAGGTGCCAACAGATCTACCCCAAGGTTCTGGTCAATGCTGCACTCCGTCACTAAGGGAAATTTATTGTAACAGGAGCTCAGAGACCAGGGCATGCAAAGAAAACCAGACTAGATCTGCATCCGAGGGCTGTTGAATGAGTTCTAAGAGAAAGGATAAAAGCAGTTTGGAAAGAATGACATGCAGAGAGGGACAGAAAAAATAAGGTAGGCCAGAAAAAAAAGAAAACCCCCTATTATTTATCCATTGTAAAAGACAAGCAGTGATTACTGCAATAGATCAAAGCAATAGAAAGGTGGAATAAAATTGCTTGGTTTTCCATGTTAGGAAGGAAGAAGTGGAAAAGCTTAGCAAGATAATAATGTAAGAAAAAAGGTTCAGGTAGATGCCATCATTGACAATAACCATTATGGTAAACAACTCTATTCCATGGATATGTTTATAAAATAATTCTGGATACCTATAATGGTCCCAGCTTCCTATTTTGCTGTCTAAGCATTCGTTGTCCATCAGCAAAGTTATATAAGAGAGAAGACAATCAGATTAGTTTGGAAGGTGATACCCAAGTAGATAATTCTGTAGTGGATATGCTTTACCAGTTTAGTTTTCATTTACTGCATGAAAAGCAAAACATTCACTGTACCTGCAACACTGAATTAAGGTAATAATCATTCCAAGGTGTTACAATATTGGAAATTAAAAACAAATTCATGGTACTAGCTAACCTACCCTGACAAACTCAAGTTCATAATCCCTGAGGAACTTTCACTCTTTGCAGAAGTCTGAGGTCTTTGTAGTGTGCCTGGAAACCAAAAGGTTCAGACTCAGTTTGCTGAAATAAGAAGGAAAATCCATACAAGCTACTGAAATCCAGGTACTGTCTATATGTAGATTATATACCAAAGGTATACATATCTATATATATAAATATATTTGTTGCCAATTGTCAGAGACTTTGTGTTTTCCAGGTTCATGTCAGTCGTTTATGAATCAAAACACAAAACACATCTTTTCTTTCCAGCTTGTGGCTTCCTATCACAACCAAGAAAGAGCATGTGAGATATGGAATCCTACCAGAAATCAGGAAAATCAGCAAGATTTCTGTCCATGGACTTCACGTGTTTAATTGCAGCACACAGGCAAGTAACCTACACACACGTCAGGAAAGGTGAAGGGAAGGTGCTCACACATGGAAGCACTACAGCAGCCTGACAACTTCCAGTGGTTGGCTGGAAAGAGTCACTGAAAGCAGCCAGCAAATGTAGTTTTCATTTGCAGAGTAGACACAGACTAAATTTCAGGTTCTAGTGCTTGAACAGTTATAGCTTATTAGTATCAAAAGTGAGAAGCAAATGATGCTTAATTTCTGAAATCTTTATAATGGAGGTAAGATGAAGCTCTGAGATATTAATAGATTGTGACACAGTGAAGTTGTGGCAATATCATGAAGCAGATCAACAGCACTCTGTTTTGACAAACTCAAACTGATTTGCTAGAACGTGTTTAACAGTGGACCCATCTCATACTGTTCTTGTTTATTAAATCTTTTCTTCGGGATAATGCCAGCATTAAACAGTTCCCATTCATTGATGTAATTTGCTGTCAGAAAGGACCTGGGGACTTTCATGAACACAACATGATGAGTCAGCCGTGCACCCCTGCGATAAAGAAGCACAAAGAATACTGAAACTGCATAAGCAAGAGTGAAGCCAGCAGGTAGAAAAGTGTTTTTCCTCCTCTACTTAACACTGCTGAAATTGTATCAAGAGGATTGTGACCAGTTTTGCCACTCCACTACTATTTATGGGAAATATAAGAGAACAATTTTGTTGCTTTCTTCAACTACTTAAAGAGAAGGCTTAGAAAAAATGGAGACACATGCTTCTTAGGGATAAAAATGATAGGGTGAGAGGAAATGGACAGACATTGCAAAGTGAGAAATTCTAATTAATTGTTAGGGGAAAAATTACAATTAATTAGACTGCTGAGAGACTTCATTAAATTTCAAGCTTCAGAATTATTTAAAGCTTTACTGGTCAATTCCCTGAATAATGTCATCTAAGTTGGTCCTCTTTAGAGACAGAGTCTGGGCTGGATGATTCTTATGGGTCCCTTCCAACCTACAAAATTCTATAATCTTATGATCCTGCTGATGTCTGCAGAAAAAATAAAATCCTTTCTCACCTCAACAGGGCCAGACTACTCAGAGATCAATTTTTTTAAAACAGTAGGCTAAATTCCCCAGTGATATGGCTGCATCAAAGAATGGAATTGCATTGAATGTTCCTGAATTCTATGTAAATCAAGTACCAAATTTATAAGCAGATAAATATTACATTGGAAGTATATCTGTCTAGGACAGTATGACATGACACAGCTCCTTGTTTAAAGACAGTGTTTAAATGCCAGATGTATTTACTGGGGTTTTTTTTGGCCAACCAATGTTTAAATGTATTTGCAATGTTGTGTTTAACCTGCTTTTGAATATAATTTCTTCTGTTATTGCAGTAAGTCTGGATTGTGATATCTCAGAAAATGCTTTCAGAATTCAGGATGCATGGAAACCTAATCTTCAAATCAGCCTGAAGCTCTGAAACAATAATATGCACATTTTTATCTCAATTGTTCTTCCATAATTTATAGTGAATGTAATTGGACTGAGACTCTCATAATAATGTGAACAGATGTCTTGACTTGTAATATGTTGTTCCATATTAGATTCTATTTTTATTACCACTGAAATGGGCCTTTATTGCACATCTCTTTCCTGTGAGGTATGAAACAATTTAGAAGTCCAGGAGCAGTGTCTAACAGATAAAACAGATACAGATGGGAAATAGAAAAATTTTGTATCACCCATCAGAGAGAAAAGCCATAAGTTTATGAATTAAGTGTTTTACACTGGAGAGTGAAGATATCATCTCAACATTTCTTGGACTTTATTACAAAATTAATGAGATAACCAAACCAACAAGGGTTATCATTGTCCACTGTGTACTTTCCAGGAAGGATGTTTTGTCTTGACAAAAAGTCCAGTTGTCATAGAAGCTTTAGTGAAAAGATCAGACAAACATTCATTCAAAAATTTTAATAAGACTTGAGCACACACCTAAACAAATTCAATATTGCTCATATCGATAGAGGAATACCTTAGGAACACCTTAGTCTATTTTAAAAGGTGTTGGCGAAGAGGTGGGGAAAGAAGTAACTTTAGCTTCTACCTTCTGTAGGGATGCATGGGTTTGCGTAAACAGTGCAGACAGGATTTGGTACCTGCTCCCCACTTCATAATTGCAGTTCACCTCAGCATAATTGGTACTTCCACTTGACAGGCCCATTCTATAGGCATTCTATTTCAGGTAAAATGAGAACCCTGGATACAGACATATCATAGAATCATAGAATAGAATATGCTGATTTGGAAGGGACACATCAGGATTGTTGAGTCCAGCTCCTGGCCCTGCACAGCACACCCCAAGAATCACACCCTGTGCCTGGGTTGTCCAAACTGTAGATTCTTCCCAAAGCAACACTGTGTCAGTGCTCAGCTGAATGCACTCCTTAGCTGTCCATAGCACTGCCAAAAACCAGTGCAGTCTTTGTGTCTATGGGACACCACTGTACATCATTCCAGTGCCGTTGGCAAATTCTGCCTCGCAAAGCATTGCAAGAGAAGGGATTTACTGCTCACAGTGAGCTGCTTCCAGAAGGAAAGCCGTAAAACCATTATTAGGTTTTTCAAAGGGAAGCCCTTTAGGTATTGTTTTCAGGGAGATAAGAAGTTCAGTTTAATGACGGAAATCACTTGTCCAAAACATGTTCCTACCTGTAGCACAGCAGAACTTTCTATCTCCTGCTGTGGCAGCCCAGTGAATCAGAATGGTCAGTCTCCCTGCCTTCCATTGCTGTACCTACTATCCATCCCCAACAAATTGACGTTGAAGAGACTGGGGCAATTTGGAAAGAGATTGAGAAGACTAGAAGGATGGCTGTTTGGGAGAGGTACTCAAACTACTGCAAGAAAGACAACAAATGGTGCTGATCCTGAGAAAGCACGATGAGTGTGCATGTGGAAGGCCACCCCCAGAGCTCTGGACGGGGAAAATGCCTACCAGGAATGACAGGCCCTCTGCCCCTTCTCACTAAACCCATGGTCTGGAAACATATTAGTACCTCTCGCTTCAGAAGTAGGTTAATCACAAATAAATTGCAAGTATGTGATTCATACAGATGTTTTGAAAATGTATTAACTAGAGATTGTTCAGTGCTTTGAATCTGTGCAGTCAACAGTCTCTCTTTGATCCATTAACACTGCAGTTTAGTGGGAACAAGGAAGAAACATCTTGAGTAGTGTTGCCCCAGAGCTGGCAGAAGCACTCATCGGTATCTATGAACAGATGGCAAGCTCAATAAATAATATTAAAGCCAATTTGAGAGAATGCAAGATTTTTAGGACAAGGCTGTTACACTCCCCTGCCCTTTTTCCAGCTTTACTTTTTTGACTCTCCCTTCCTTCCTTTTCTTTCATTTTCTATCCCTCATGCTAGTTTTATTTGTTTATTTGTTACATTTTTTTCTCCTCGGGCTCTTTTCCTTTGCATATTTTTCCTTTTGGAGACAGGGGGAGGATGGTACTTCTGGATATAAATAAGGGAAAAAGCCAATAAAGACAGTGGCAAATAACACATGCTTAGAGAATAGTCTTATCTGTCTTCAAATGAGAGCTGCCTATTTAAAAAAGATTAGAATACTACCTGACTAAGTGGTGAATAAAAATTATAGCAAGGCACTGTGGCTGTTCACAAACAACTGCTATTCCCATTTTATCACTCCAGGAGTCTTTCCAAGTTGCCCCTGCAGATGGTTATTTTCCCCTGAGCTGCACAACAACAACAACAAGAGAGGGTTAAATTGACTTTGCTTGGGTATCCTTGCCTTTCAGCAATATAAAGTCTGGAAGAGCTTAGGCAATGACAATAAATTAGAAGGAGTGCAGCATGTTTTGCCAAGTTTTGTTTGGCACATGAAGAAGAAAAACATCTCACACCAGGAAAAGAAAAGGCACTCCAAGTAATTGTTAAACAACAAAGACTCTACGTGCTCTCTTGTTTGGCTGTTCTTGTTACCAAGTATTGACATCCTGGAGAGATTTGAAAGCAGAGAGTCAAAATGATCTCAATTCTGAGACGATACGTGACAAAGTAAAGCAATAACAGCCTGTACCTCGTATTTAAAACCCATGATTTTACTCTGCAAGTAGTTAAAACACATTAACACCAAAAAAGAGAAAGATTAATAAGGAAAAAGAAGACGAAATCACAATAAAAGAAATTTAGATTGCAGTGCAGAAAACCTTTCTAGCGGTGAGATATAGTATTGGCTGACATATTTTAACTCTGATAGAATTTGTATAAGTTATATATATATAATTTATATAAAAAACCAGAGCTGCTTTTTTGTTGGAAGGGGTCTAAAGTCATTTAACTACATTCTAGCACTAGATTCAATTAGCCAAATTGATTTTTAGTGCACTCTCTTCAAGCAATGAACTGCAAAGTACTCAATATTCCATCTTCTTTAATAGGGGTCTGTGTGCACTCTTCTGCTGCTTCAAAAATAACAGAATTACTTTGGGATAAAGAATGCCTGGGCTTACTCACATTAACATTTTTTTTTTCTGAAAAAGCAAAATAAAGATGCTTAGAAAAATAAATAGCAAAAAAGAGAAATATAGTCTGGTATTTCTGTGTTCATCTTTGAATGCTGAAAATTGTAAATGAAGGATGGGTAGCTGATGGTAGCTGATGTACATCTCCCATGTACAGGGAAGTTACTAGATACTATTTCACACTGAACAACCACCTGTCAGAAATATTTTAATGATATTTAGGCATATCATTAAAAAAAGCACCAAAAAACCCCACCTGACTTTTATTTAATTTATGATATTTATTTAATAATGACATTATCTGGTTTATCTGTTCCCAAAAATTTTTGAAGATATGGATAAGGGTTCATATATTTTTAATACTTGGAGGGGTTGTTGTATTAGATGAAGCTACACTATTTTTTTCTTGAATCAGCATAAGAACTTTAACATTGTTATCTCCTCGTCCATAGTACAAAGTTTTTAATCTCTGATCAACCATCCTAAACTCAAATGGGAGCTGGATGTGTTCAGCATTTCCTAGCATCAAATCATATGGTGAATTTCTTATGCTTTTCTGATTCTCTGTCTCATGACATTAACAGATGGAAAATACTGCATGCTTTTAAGAATTATCAATAAATCTAATCTATACTATATACTACTAAAGTTTGAATGCACATTATCCCATCAGAATAAACAAAAAAGTCCTTTTACCATGCATACAGAATTTACTTTTTTTTTATTGCAACTATTTTTATCATTCTGGCTCCCCAAGAGTCTTTGCACCTTACCAGAGTGACTGCATTATTCTGTCCTTCTTTTGATCCTTGAAAATGGGAAGCAAATACTCTATTAACAAGCTTGCAAGAAAAAAAAAAAAAAGGTTGAGTTATTCTCTTTTTAACATTCAGACTACAAGATAAACAAGCAAGGACACAATTACTGTAGAAATATGTCCTGACAAGAATGTTAAGTAATGAAGTCTTGGAGTATTAATGATGTTCCGCATGCATGTGTGCATATTCATGTGTAATATGAAAAGCCACAGGTGTATATTTGAAATCTGCATTCTTGTTTCACAGAATGGAAATTCAAATGCTCACACAGATGGAAATTCCCATTATGGCCATAATCTGATTCATCTGATTAGGATGCTACTTTAGCTGTAATAGCATTAATATCTTGCACCACTATTAAATTAAAAGGAGAAGCAAGTTAAATGAAAATACAATGCAATTAATATCAACAAAGTTGAGACCCAACCCCCATTGCTGAATTATCCAGATCAGCTGTACTCCATCGATTATACCATCAATCACAGTCTGGCACATCTTTGTTTTGTTATCTCAGGACTAGGTCCTTCTTTTAACCTCATGAATTTTTATTTTGGGAATTTTTCTGCTGATTCAGTTGCAGCATTCCCATCTTAAATTTTAGAACAATTTTATATCCCTGAATCGGCTTCATATTACAATGTACTGATACTTTCTGTATCCTGTAAACTGGAAATGGTAGAGAAATAATAAATTGGTGATAAGTATTTTTTCTACTGTTATTTTTTTCCCTGTCTCTACTGTATCCTCATCCCTTATTATTCCTGTGATTCTCTCACTGCTTTCAATCTCCCCAAGCATTTAAAAGGATTTATTGTTAGTTTTCATGCCTGGACAGTCTTAGGATACTTTTACATTTAATCCAGCAGTATTGATCATCCTTCCTCTTTTCCTCATGACTGAGGGATCATAGTGATCCTTGCTCTTGTTTCTTGTACATCACTGTTCAGCCATTCTAGTTCCTTTCTGGCCTTTCTGAAGTTCTCTCCAGTAAGTGGAATGTATTCTGGATTTCCAGAGTGATGGATGCTCGGAATGCTCTCTCTGCTGCCTGGGGGAGTGGTTTATTTCACTGATAGCTTCTTTTTAAAAAATCACAGACTCAGGGAAGGGTTTAGGCTGGGAGCTCATCTTGTAGTCACCTGCTCCAAGCAGAGCTAACCACGAAGCTGGATCAGGTTGGCCAAGGCCTCATTCTGGGCAGTTTTAAAAACTTTCAAGGACGCTGATCTAAACACTTCTCTGGGCAGTTTTTAAACCTGATTTAGTAAAGATTTCATTGCCCCATTCAAAATCTCCCCTGCTACTAGTTGTGGCTGTTGTCTCCCATCCTGTTCCTGCACTCTGAGAAGCTCTGTTGTGTTGATAGAATCCCTCTCGAAACTGAATGGATGCAGGGGCTGTCTTTGTTGCTCCCACACTCTGCATGTGTTACAATTGCTCTCATAGCGTGGCTCTGCAACAGCGATATCCTCAATTAGGTCTTCCTGCACTGCTCAGAACCAGGCCAACAGATGTTGATAGTATCTAAATGTTAGTCATAATCCATGCCATTTAAGTAGGCTATGTGGTCTATTGTGTTTCTGGAGGGGGCTAATGACCCTTAGTGTGCCCATGTCAATACATATTCAGATACTTTAATCCTCCCTCTAAGTAAAACAAGCCCATAGCTCTTATTTAAAATAGTTTCATTTTACAGAAAAAGCACTAATTCCTTAAAAGTGGCCTTTCACCCCACCTATTTGTGCAAATGCAAGTATATTTATTGCTGTACTGCAGGTGGTAAGAGTATCTGAAGAGAAGGACAACATCATATTTTAAATATCCAGAAATAAATAAGCTGGATCAATATACTGTAACAGATTGTTTTGCTCATTAGAAGGTAAAAATAAAAAGGAAACTTGTCAATCTACCAAAAATCTAGCCTTTCAATAAGGATATAATTGGAACAAGCTGTCAAAAACAACTTTGAAATTAAATTCACAGCAGCTGGTACTCAATACATTTCATGACAGGTCATCAAAGATAAAAATTTACCTCTACATGTTACTTCTTTCATCTCTGTCAGATATTTCAAAATGTCCAGGATTTTTAAAGTAATATTAACTATTTCATGTTAGAATAACACACAAATTGTGCCTTTATCTTAATTGGAGGCTTTTCCTTTGCAGGAATACTTCATTCTAACATTTGCTACTGTTACTCATAATCCTTTCCTAACCTATACCTAACAGCCTTGACTAGTCCTTAGTTTTGTTGTAGCTTTATCTCTCTAGCAATTGACTATTTACTTCCTCCTCTAAAAATAATAGGCAATATTTTCTATCAATCAACAGACTGTGGATACCATCTTACGTGTGAATATTTCTTAGGCACCCAAACATAGAAATCCAGAGGTATTTAGAAAGACAGAGGATAGCATTTACAGTTAAATCTGATAAAGATCACTGCAATTCTACTGTGCAGCTCACTATTAAAAAAAAATCACCTTTTTCTTAATACCCTCATTTTAAAGGAACAGTGAAGGATTATTTCTTCTCCACATGAAAAAGTCTTTTTGATATTTCCTAATCCTTCAGAAGATCCCTGAAAATAGTATAAAATTCCTCAGGTGACTACTTTCCTCATTCAAGATAATTCACACATTCAGACAAAATGATGTCTCAAGCGTAAGTATATCTGCACTGCAAGGAACTATCAGTGATGGCTGTAAAGCAGAGTGTGACCTCTGACAGGTCACATTCCTAGACCATTGCTTGAACTTGGGAATCTGGAGCTAGAGAGGAAAGAAGCCTTGCTCCCCATGGGTAGCGGCCATGCACCTGTTGCTGAAACGCCAGCTGATTAGGAGGTCTGCACACACTCCAGAACTCCTCTATCATCAAGGTTCGTGAATGATTAATGATTGTTTTTTTAATAAGTCTTGAAAAATTCAAGGGATTGCTCCTGTCACTGCTGCGCTGGCATGTGAAAGAGAGAGAAGGAATGGGCAGGGTTGAAAAAAATTCATTGCACCTGCACCCCCTGCACCCTTATTCTGTAGCGATGCCAAGGCATCAAGGTTCATAAGGGAAGGCATAATCTCAGAGAATTACTGTAGACCTGTAAGCCTTCAGTGAAATGGAAGTCTTTACTAGGGAACTGGGGTCCCACCATTCAGGCTGTTTTTATGAGCAAATTAGCAAAACCACAGTGCTTTCAGAAGTTTGAGGTCAATACAGCAAATACCATTTTGTGAAGTCACCACTTGTGCTGTCTTAGCAATATGAGTTTCACTCATATTGCTAAGGATCCTGAATTGATTAAAATAAAATTTAAATAATGGATCCTGAATTGATTAAATTAGCATTTAAATTTTTTTTTCTTTCAAGGTACGGAGTACTCAAGAACTAAGCAAGCCTTTTGTCATTATCTTATAAGACTGCATTTTATGGAATCAAAGAATCACTTAGGTTGGAAAGGACCTCTAAGATCATGAAGTTCAAGATTATCACAATTATCACATGATTCATCCAGCAGTTGGGTAACGTTTTATGGAAAGGTCTGTTGCCTCAGTACTGAAAGTAAAATATGCTTTTCAGAGAAAAAGTGTAATATTTAATTTTGGCCAGTTTCAGTTTATTAAATCCGTGTGCAATAGAACAAGATTTCCTCTTAGTTTTCCCCATAAGTCTCTTTGCAGCATTTTGCAGACTGACTTAGAAATACAAAATTAAATACAGACTCTGTGTTCTTTTGACCTGAAATCTCTGACCTGTGAGATAAAGTGACATTGTTTCTGCTTGAGGACCGGATCAGCTAATCGCTGAGTGATGGCTGTGACACAGCTGGTACACGATTTTGTTCCCAAGGTAACTCTGCCATACAAAGTGATTCAGAATCAATCATTTGTTTTATAGGGAGACAGCAGGTGTTATGTGCTGCACATGGGGAAAATAGGCATTTTTGCTGAGAGGGTCATCCTTTTATTAAAATACTCTTTCATCTCCCTTTGTGATGTAAAAAGCACATTTTCAGTGTTATAGCTGAAAGGAACATAATGTTTTCAATAGGAAGGATACTCAGGAATTTCTCCTTTGCTTAACATGAGTTCCCTGGGACTAACATGAACGTAAAAAGCTGTAATAAAACTGCAAAGAAATATCTTTTTATTTTCTCTTACCTTCAGCAAAGCCATACAGCCTTTCCCTGTGCCCCTCACCTAAGAACATCGGCTCACAATAACAGTCAATAAGCTCCTTTATATTTACCACACACAGCAGAGACCATTTCATTAAATACCAATGTTAGGCAGTTAGGACTGAGTCCATCTCCCAGCAAAGTCTAATGGATTTCTGTGTTTACAGTCAGAGGTGCTGGACTGCATTTGTAGTGCTGAAATTGTTGCTGGGGAAAGCAAAAACTTCTACACAAACAATTACATATGCCTTCTTGTTCTTGAGAAAACATAAGAAAAATAAAAGGTAGAATTTGTTCCCCTCCCATGACTGAAAGAAGCCTAATTTTTCACGTGTTTGAACAAGAAACAAGTTTAAATACAGACCTTAGCCCCAGATCACCATTTATTAGAATAAAAATAAAGAAATACTATTGTCTTCAATGAGTTTAACTATCTGAAAGACTGAAACAAGGACATGGGTTTTGAATTGCTGCTCACTTTTTGTAGTTGCACAAAACAATCCTTTATTTCCATGAGGTTTTACATGCAGGTTTTACATAATAGGCCAGAATCTGGACTATTATTTCTCAGGAAAAACATAAAATTTTGAAGATGACACAAAAGAAGCATTTCTAAGTTTGATGAAAAATACATTTTTAAGAGCTGGACAAAGAGGTACTCTCTCAATTATTTTCTAAATATTTTCTTGGTTTTGTTTGTTCATTTAAGAAAATCACAAAAGGTTTCTTCAATTATATTAAACCAGGATTTCTTAGCTAAGAGCTGTGTAGAAAATCTGTGATTGAATTTCAACAAATTGACTTTTCTCTTAAAGCTGGTTCCTTTTTAATCCAACCACAAACCAGCATTAGCATAAATTCCTGTGAAACAACAGAAGATCCTGTCAGATTATTTTAAAGCTATGGGAAATCCCTTTTCAGATTTATTACCATTTTACAAGTTTAAAAATTAGTGGGGTTTTTTTTGACTGCTGTATTACTTGGAAATATTTCTTATAATTTCAATTGCTTCCTTGACATTGATTTTTTTTCTTGAAGAAATACCTTTCTTGCTTGAAGGTTTGTGAAAGCAGAGTGTGGTAGGTTAGCCTTTGCCAACCATCAAACTTCCAACTCATTCTGCCCACAATGGAAAGGACAGTGGGAAGAAATGGGAAGAACAGGAATGAAAAAGCTTGTGGGTGGAGAAGACAGGGAGATCACTTATCAATTACCTTCTTGAGCAGACCATATTCAATTTGTGGAAAATTAGTTTAATTTCTGGCCAGTTAAAATACATATGTAATTACTGATTTGGTAGTGGGAAACAAAAGGACAAACAGTACAACAGCACCTCCTTTCCCAGGCTCAGCTTCACTCCTCCAACCCTGAGTCCTCTCCACAGAGTGGAATGAGAAGGTGGGGAATGGGGCTTGTCATCAGTCTAAAAGAGCTCCTTTCTGCTGGTCCTTTCTCATCGTGTTGTCCCCCTGTTACCATCTGGCTCCTTCCCAGGCTGCAGTCCTTCACAAACTGGTCAAACACCAGTCATTCCCACAGGCTTCAGTCCTTCAGAAAAATCCTACTCCCATTTTGCTCCTTCATGGCCCTCAGTTCCTTCAGGGTCTGTCCACACGTTGTGGCATAGGGTCCTCCTCAGGCTGCAGTGGGAATATCTGCTCCACTATGGTTTAGCTGTTTCCTGTGTATCAACTCTAAACAGTGGTATGGCAGAATTAACACATGCATTTATGTATGATTGGATATATGAAGTACTATTGGTCAGTAATATTAAGTATCTGTTAATAATTAGCTTATAAATAAAATGAATAGGTGTGTACATATAAAATTACATTGATTTTGTAGTAAAAACATCTCTGTAGTTACTCATCTAAGACTCTCATGCATTTCTACTGTTCTGTTGACACAGACACTATGATTTTTTGTGAGTCCTAGCCTTTTGCAAAAAAACTGCCTTAAACCAAAAGATTAAACATCTAACTTCCCATCTATTCCAGACAGATTTGTATATTCAATTATTTTTGTCAATTTCAATCTTGCTTCAGTTACTTAGAGGCTGTCTTGCGTTAGAATTAAATAACTGTTTTCAAGGCTTTTTTTTGTAATGGTGTCTGTATGATCCTGACTGAACTTTGGTTATGCTGCAGAGATCTAAAGATGCATTGTATCTGTCTTTTGAACTATTAGAACATGAAGCATAGACAAATCAAATAGACAGGTGAGGTGAAATTCATTAAAGAAATGTGTTTCTGTGATGAGCTAACAGCCTCAACAGAAAAGTCAAACATTTTTTCCATTGACAAAAGTAAGTGTTGACTGACTTTTGCCCTCTTGCACTTAGAGGGCTCATAATGTTAAGATTAAACCTCTGATTCTGCAAAACCACTGCATGAATAAAGTATACCAGTAATCGAATCAGAAGTTCAAAGCCCATTCTTTAAAAACAAGCCCTTCAGTACAGACTGAAACCTATTGAGCTGCACGCATTAGGGATGGCCTAAAAAAACCTGTAAAGGTGTTACTGTCTAAATGAGGCCTGGCTCCAATGGAACTCTGACTGACTGAGGTTTATGAGAGTGGAAGATAAAGCCTGCTACCAATGCATTTCTCCCCACAAAGCAGACTTAGTTTTAAAAATAATGAATATACAATTCTCAGTGCATTTTTATAGATCCTTATTTCCTATTTCTTTAAAAGGAGAACACTTCAGTATAATTTACAAGTTCTAGAATATAGTGATTGCTGAAAGTTGGATTTTTTATAGAAGAAACAATTCTAGTTGTATAGAAGCATTGATACTGCTATTATAATCTCTTCAGAATCCCTGGTATAAGGGACAAATTTTCTCAATGTGTCACTCACAAGAGACATCAGTTCTTTCACTCTCTTGATGGTTTTAAATGCCTTACTATTATTTTGCGCTGCCTTTTTAATCTTCAAATATGTGTAGGTCCTACTACTAATTTCCACTATTTTTCCACATTAATTTTTCCCTCTCATATTTATTTGCTATCTTTTTGATTTTAGTAAATCTCATCTGTTCTGATTTTGCATGGCAAGTGCCAGCAGTTCCAGTGATTTCTTAATCATTTCTTCCCTCTGCCTCTGACCTTCTTTACTGATGTTGACAACATGCTTGTATTTATTTTTAAAATAAACTTATTTTTAAAAAATATTTAAAAAATATCCTTAGACAAAATCTTATATTCTCAAATATTTATTCTTAACAAAATCTGTTTTCATTCCTTCCTAGAAAAGAACCACAAAGTCAAGGCCTTCTATGAGACATAGTGACAAATTAACAGCAACACTACGTGTTTCAGACATCATAGCGGTACATAATAGTTACTGTAATAGTAGTATTCCTCTAAGTAAGACAATGGCCTTGAGAAATTGCTGCTCATGAGCAAGTAATTTGAGCCTTAGGTATTTTTTGATTTCGCTTTTTTTTTCCTTCATTAATGAGAAGTATTTCTTTTTACAAAGCCAATGAAAATTGAAATGTGGGCAATTTTCTGGGGCGTGTTAAATCTTTTGAAAGATTGATGACCAGATATGCAAATGGTCATGGATGGCTATAAAAAGCAGGAATAAAAACAACAAATGAGTGTCTGTCTGATCAGCTATGTGGAAATTAAAATGCCATCACCCTATGCAATGTCAATCGCATTATTTTGATCAAGCCATCACTACACCACCAGATTGAAAAAGAAATTATAGTATCTTCAATTAAATTGAATTTCCATATATGCCTGCTGAAAAGACTGCTCATTTTTTCTTTTCTTTTAGTGCTTCTGGCTTCCATGCTCCAAAACAAATATCTGATTTCGTGCTTGGGCCTTCATTTTACCTTTATCTCTTTCTCTGCTCTCTCCTTGTCTTTGTTCAACAAAAAAAGCCAAGCAAATCAATGCATTGATTTTCTGCAAAAGACTGCATTTCTACCTGATGCTTTTGATGCTTTCAGATGCTTTTGATCTGAGAACTTTAGCACTTTACTTTTTCATGTAAATAAATTATAGCTGATGGTCTTAACTGTAAGGCAAAGTAAGCATATCCTTATCTGACCAGGGGATAAGGTTATATAAGGTCATAAGGATATCAATTGAGCCAGCAACCTCAGCACTCGTGGGTGCATCCTGTCAGGCCACATGGACTCATATCTGTCCAGTTTCTTTAAACATTCCCTAATTTAATAACTCAAATGATGGTGAAGTCTTTCTTGCCCTAGACTGTTCCACTGCTCCTGAGGGTCTGGTGCTCTCCTGAAGGCTGGTCTTGCTGGTAAAATCTGAGGCAAGATGCATTGAGCACCTTGTTCTTTCCTGACTTGCCCCGTGCAGCACTGGGCCCTGCTTTCCCATGTCACCTGTTTGTTGATGGCATGTCAGTAGAAGCCCTTCTTGTTTCCCTACATGTTCCTTGCCAGCTTCAGCATTAGATGGGCTTTGGCTTTCCCAACCCCACCCTTGTGGGCTCAGACTGTCTCTGTGTTCCCTCTGATTGGTATCTCCCTGCTTTCATTTCTTGGACAATATTTTTTAAATGTGACTTTGGTCAGGAACTCCTTGTGCTATGTCCCTGTTTTAGTCAGAAGCTCCATTAAAGTTGCTGGTTACTTTTGCTTGAATTTCTGCATGTAAGAATGAACTAGTCTTAAGCTTGAAGCCAAGGGTTGTTATTCAGCAATTTGTCTTGTTCCCTCCTCTCACAATTCTGAACTTCACCATCTCATGGTCATGGCATCTAAGGCTGCCCCTGACCTGCAAACCCACAAGACCGTGAAGCTTCCAAAAGCCTGAAAGGCTCAGGCTGCTATTCCTGTGGAAGAGAAAGATGTAAGTGCTGGTACAAATGGCCCATATACAAGAAAGGGCCTAAAGTGTTTTGCAATTATTGCAAAATCAAGTTTTTACTTTTTTATCAGTCTTGAGATGCTATCGCTTTTGGGACACGCTAAGTAGATATAATCTTCAAGAAGATTACAAGTTATCTTTATTGCAGACAAGTGTTCTGGCTGCATAATTAGAACCAACAGATGATTTTCATTTATGTTCTTGCTATAAGATGTGCTAATATTTTGATTTTCATTGTGCTGATATTGTTAATAAGAGCTACGTTTTTCATTCTCCCTTATTTGTGTATATTTGACCGAGTTCAGAGTTCAGCTGTAAGACTTATTACTATTGCATTAAGAATGTTTTGCCCCACAAGATACAATGCCCAGTTCTACTACAAAATCATTGTGCCAAATCCAATTAGCAAAGATTTTTTGATGAATTAACCTTGTCACAGCATAATATATACACTGCACCTGCTGTTCTGCTTTACAGCCAGACTTCAGCCCTCCTACAGTTAAGTCCTTGGTTGTTTTGCTGATCCCTTTCAGCTCACTTTTTCCTCCTTGTGTTCAGACGTCACTACCTCCAGATGTCCAAGATTTTCTGCCTCATTTATATGTATGATTTCCCTCTTCAGTTTGTTCTTTCATCTTTCTCAGTACTCTCTTGTTTCAGAACTCTGCAGCAGATGTTTGATTTTTCGCTTGTACCTTGCCTGATCTCCAAGGAGCCTTGCAAATTTTGCTGCTCCAAACAGGAAAGCAAGGCTGATCATTGGAGTCCATGAATGGCCAAAAGAGAAAGGTTATTTAACAATCTAGCTGGGGAAATAGTATTAACAATTTCCATTTATGTGCTTAAGGGAATCTGACCCCCAGGGTAGCATGAACCTCCAGTTTGGTGAATGGAAAAGTTGTGTTCTGATACGGTGGGAATTCATATTCCCTTCATTTCTGGCAGTTCCCTGTGAACAAAAAACACAGGAGAGGGAAAGAGTTTGCCTTCGCTGCATGTCCCTCCCTGTCTGGAGGGACACAGAGTGACAGTGTGAAGAATACAGACTGTGAGGCAGGGTAAATTTAAGAATTCCTTAAGGGGCTTCATAAGACTAAAGACTTGAATGGCTGATCTGGTGTAACCCGTCATGGCTGAAGAGACTGCTAATCTCACCAGATATTAGGTTGTCATATTGTACCCGGCCTCTGGGTACCAAGAGCCTACAAAACCTCCTGTCCTTCTCAGTTTCCATGCTCCCTGGCCAGAATCATGGCCTGCAGCATCACAGGCTCCCTCTTTTGGGGCCATTCCTGGGTAGTTTGCTTTTGATGCCAGATTAGTCATAGATCTCCTCCACCACCACCACCCCTGGCATCTGCCTTGAGAACAGAGGCAGAGATGAGAAGTATTCTTCTCCCTCTGGCTGGTAAGGAAGGGAAAAAGAAAAAATCTTGGACTTGGTGCTGGGATCAGATGCTTCATGATACTGGGCAGCAAAACACAGAGGTCTGCAGTGAGGGCCATCTGTCATCTCTTCAACTGACAGCCTGACTTGGAAACAAACCAAAGGATCAGTCACTAGAGAGTAGGCTTGCATGGCCAGCATCCCTGTCAGATGGACTGCTGTCTTTCAAGTACAAGGAAGATGGATGCAGCCAGGACAGCAGAGCACACATGCCTCCTTACAGGGATCAGCTCTGGAGCAACATTCGTCTGGTGTTCAGAATGCCCAGCTCCTCCTCTTGCTCCCAGTGTCCCTCCATCTCCAGTCACCGACACTGGCTGGCACCGAACAACATGGGCAGAGCCCAGTGGGCCCCTGGCATGCCGAGGAGGTGAATGGACAGGGGTGGCTCCTCCTGTACCTGCCTAGGAAAGGAAAAAGGAATCATGGCCTTAGATGGCAGGAGGAGAAATACTTCAACAGTAACTAAGACCAAAAAAAATCACTTGCCAAGATATTGGGCTTCTCTTGAAGCACAGCACAGTGCCAAGACTCTCCACTGGGTTGAGATGTACTTCCGCAGGAAGAACTCTGGTGTTGGTGCCCTAGAGAGGGCAGTCAGTGGCCACCACCGCACCCTTTGCTGGCCCACTCTTGGGTCTGCCAAGACACCAGCATTGCACAAGTATGCCCACAGCAAATGGGTACAACCTTCCCCCATTTCCAAGACACCCTCTATTCTGGCATCTGAGTTGTAAACATTCCTGCTCCCAAGACATCTGCCTGACAGCAGAGCCCTTGACAGCATCCACCAAGTATGCTCCGAGATGGTGGGGGCAGTACAGCCTGTGCAGTGTGCTCAGTGACCACAAGCCATCACTGACCAGCAGCTGAGGTGGATGCCATATGGTGAAGTGGAAGGGACCCCATTCCTAGAGGTGGCAAGGGAAGAGGCAGAGGAACCTGCAGTGGAGTCATGGCTAACACTAGGTGTGGGCAAGGAGCTGTTGCCACAATCACTGCTTCACCAAAGTGGCACCATTCAAATCCAGCAGTGTTTGTTGCTTTCCAGAGAACCTTTCTGAGGACAGCATGTGTGATACTCCATCCTCTTCCAGGGCAGGGAAGTAGAATCCTTTGGGTGTTGTGGCTACCAAGCTTGATCTTGTTTGGGAGATACATGTACCTAATCAAATTGTTCTGTAATAGTGCACACATGGGGAGGGGCTGTGGGACCCTTTGGTATGACACAGCTGGTTGCTATGCAGCTGTCTGCCTCTGCAGCTACTGCTTTTACTGCTGCAGTTGCTATAGGAGACTATCTGATGAAGTGATGAAAGATTTCTCCCCTCACTCTCAATGGCATATTGCCCAGCTTTGTGTACACTGCATACCATCCATCCGATCTCTGCAAAAATCTATCTCTGTTTTCTTCCTTCTCCCCCGCTGGAAACCATGGAAACCAGGCTGCCTTGATTCTGCCATGGACAAAGAAGAGACGGTGGCCCTGAGATGTGGCCCTTGTCAGTTCCACTGAGATATCCCCATTCTTTGCCTATAGGAAAGAGTTAAGGCTTTATTAAATCAGAGCTGAAACTCGATGACAGTAGTTTTTAATTTAAGATAGTATTTACAAATATTCTTTGACTTGTTACTTGTTTCTATATACTCACTTGCTATCACATCAGGCATCCCTAGCCACCAGAGAATAGTATGTAGACTAGGGACACTCAGATCCATTGCATTCCTTGAGATTTTCAAGGTGTTTTTGTTAAATAGCCAGGTGTTAGGCAGAGTCACACATGCATCTCCTGGTTGATCTATCATTTGGCAGGGGGTTGCAAGACTGGTACTTTCTGACTCACAGAATTTGTTGAGCTGAAACACTTTCAGGGTTGCAGATGGGCACACACAATTAGTTTTCCTGGCTGAACTGGGGGCCCCCCACCTTCCTAGTCAAGAATAAAATAATGCCATGCATGCAATCACTGGCACTCAAGGGAATAGTGCAAGTTCCCCCCATATGTACCCTCTGGAGAGGTCAATTAAGTGGTTTCAGCCCTTTATGGCATCCTCAGCCTCTTTTTCCACTTTCCAGCACATTGGGCCAAGAGCCCTAACTGAAAAATGGGACCCTGAAAAGGACCCACTGGATTTCAGCCTGGGTTGCCAATGACCAAAAGCTCTGTATTATCAAAGAACTGGGATTCACGCTGAGCTATACCAGAACATGGGCTGCAATCTTGATCCTGCGTATGCCCCATCTTAAACATTTATATTTCGTTCATGGTTGCCTGTCTGTGTGCAGCTTATCTATGCCAGCTGCTGTGTGGGTGGCAAGAGGCAAAACAGCTGGTACCCAAATCTTTCTTCAAACCCTCAATCCTCTGTGAGATCTTTACAGAGATTGACATCTCCTTGGTGTACATAGCTCTCTGTTGTCCTTTGACTATAATGAGAACTAAGAAGCTGTTTTCTCTTGAGCTGACATTCCAGGAAGGAAGAAAAACAGGTATTTCCCTTGTAGTTGATAAAGATCTAGCGCTGTGTTTGATGTGGGCTTAAGGGACAACCCCTGTTATAAACACAGGCTGGGGGATGAACAGATCAAGAGCAGCCCTGCTCAGAAGGGTGGGGGGGTGCTGGTGGAGGAGAGGCTGGACATGACCCAGCAATGTGCACTCACAGCCCAGAAAGCCAAATGTGTCCTGGGCTGCATCCAAAGCAGCGTGGCCAGCAGGGTGAGGGAGGGGATTCTGCCGCTCTGCTCTGCTCTGGTGAGACCCCACCTGGAACACTGCATCCAGCTCTGGGGTCCCCAGCACAGGAAGGACATGGACCTGTTGGAGCGAGACAAGAATAGGCTGCCAAGATGATTATAGGGATGGAGCACCTCTCCTATGAGAAAAGGTTGAGACAATTGGGATCGTTCAGCCTGGAGAAGAGATGGTTTAGAGATGACCTAATTTTGGCCTTCCAGTACCTGAAGGAGCCTACAAGAAAGATGGAGAGAGACTTCTTACAAGAGCATGTAGTGATAGGACAAAGGGGAATAGATTCAAACTGAAAGAAAGTAGGTTTAGATCAGACATTAGGAAGAAATTCTTTACTGTGAGGGTGGTGAGACACTGGATCAGGTTGCCCAGAGAAGCTGTGGATGTACCATCCCTGCAGGTGTTCCAGGCCAGGCTGGATAGGGCTCTGATGAACCTGGTCTAGTGGAAGGTGTTCCTGCCTATGGCAGTGGAGTTGGAACTTTAAGGTCCCTTCCCTTCCAACCCAAATAATTCTGTGATTCTAAGATTCTATGAAGTATAAACACAAAGAGAGGATATAGTTTCAAGGTCAGCTGGAACAGGGCTGTAAGAGTGAAGATGACAGAGGGGCATGACACTGTCCATACTGCCTGCTAAGATTATTCCCACACCCAGACCATGCCCAGGCATAGCTGAATAGTGTGCCAGTTGGAGAGGCTAAACAGTTGCCACAGGGGCTTATTAAATGCTAAACAGCCTGGAGAATCCTGTATCAGTATTAGATTACGTGCTTCGCACAGTTTGACTCATGTTGTGTCAATACACATAACCCCAGAGTCCATGGACTATGTTAACACTAGCCAGATTACAGAAGAGACAGTAGAGGGGATCTAACTAAGCTAACAGATTTTCATGCAGAGACAGTGAAAATGCTGTGCAATTATCCTACATAACACAAACAGACTGACTTCATAAGTGGTATTAAAATGTTGGCATTGTTGAAGCAAACACACATAGCAGCAGGGTCCTGTTCCTGGTCACAGCAATCCTAGTTGCAAGAAACATTTACTTTTTGGAAAAGGAGTCAGATAGGGCACATCAAAGAGCAATGAGTTGCTGCTCCCTAAAGGACAGAGAGGCAAGAATCAAGAGCAATAGCTCAGCTGACAGGGCAGGGGTCTCACCAACCAGAGCCCAGTCCCACAGCCCCTATGCAAGGTGAGCAGGGCAGGACCAGAGATAGTGACTGGCTTCAACCAAGGGTCCAGACCCCCAGGCATGTTCATGTAGAAGAGGCAGGTCCCAGGTCAAGCCAGAAGGTTAGTCTCCAGGACAGGAACTGGGTCAACGGGGACTAGAGCTGAACTGGAGACCAACACTCCAGTGACTTGGCTGGGGCAGGAACTGAGCATCCAGAGCCAACCTTAAACAGAGCTCCTGGTTCTTGGGGCAGGGTGTTAGGTGGAGGTCCCAGGCAGCACTGGGTCAGGGCCATTGAGGCTTATTTGTACCCTCAGAACTCAGTCAGGGCAGATGGTGCCTAGACAGCAAGTACACAGGCAGAGAGCAGCCAGACAGCATGCAGTCTGCACAGAGGCAGAGTCGTCCATGGTCAAAAGGACTTCACACAGAGAACAAAGATCACAGAAGAAACAGCAGCAAGAGTTCCCTGTAGAAATTAATCAAAAGACAGCATGGGAAAGGAATATTGCACTGAACCCTAACAAGTGTTTCCACCAGCAAATTGAATGTGCCCGGTACCAAACATACCCAGGCACTGAGGCCAGTTGGCATGAAGTGGTCGTGCCTGTGCTTGTAAGCTGCCTTGGCTTTTAAGTATTAAACCACAACCAGCTCAGGAAATTCCCCATGCAGCATACAGAAGGCAAGCAGTACTCTGAGCATTTCTGGAGCTTTGGCTAGCTGGCAGGGGGGGAACTATTTCTCCTGTCCCAAAGGTAGTAGGTAGCACGTAGGACAAGACAGTACATGCATGTGACAAAAAGGTGCTGGGATGTCCTGCCTGGGAGAATGCCCGTTCACCTGAGTGACTTCCCATTCTGCATTCCAGCCATGGGGCATGTTATGAATTGTGGGAGCAGCCAGGGTTTGCTCTTGCTCTGCGTGAGCTCTGGCAAAAGCCTCGGCAGCACGTGCACTGACAAACTGATAATCTCTGCTGATAAACTCTAGGCCTTCACGGGCTGACCGCAAAGGTCGTTCTGGGACATCCTCAGCCGCCACTTGGCTGCATTCAAACTGAGTCTGTGGGCTGTGGAGAGCTACCAGCCAGGCTGTGACTGCTGTCTTGGCGAGGAGAGACCTCCAAAACGAGAACAGACACAAACCACAGAATGACTTTTCACTTTTTTGAGACCACTTAGGATTTTCCATTTCCTGATTTTCTGATTTTCTGGTCACTATTGTTTATTCCTCTGTACCTTTAAGTTGTGACTTATCCTTTTAAGACTGTGCAGCCAAAACCACAGACAGTATTCTGGGATGGACTGTGGATGTGCACAGTAAAGTAATATTTTTCCAAGATTCCTTTCAGGAGGACCAATAGCTCATCACTACACTTGAGCAGTCAGGGCTGTTCCCTGCTGCCTTTCCTGCAACTCTGTAATCAGTAACCTTGAACTCTCTCTGCCACTTTATCACACGGTCTTTTCAAATTCTAAGATATTTTTCAAATCTTTGTGATCAGTTTTAGTGTTGTCGACTTTGAATAATTTTGACTTCTCATAATTCAACAGCTTTTCTAGGTTATTTATAAATATATTGAGCATACATCCCAGGGTATATTCCTCTTAATGCAAGAGATCTGTGATAAGAACTGGCCATTTAGCTTCATCCTTTATTTTCTCTCTTTTAAAGAGCAATTTTTTTTTTCTTTTATTTTCTTCTTCTTTTTTTTTTTGTTAATGAGAACGCTTTTGAGGAGTCATCTTGACTGGATTTTTTTTGTTTTTTAATCCAAATATACTTATCCACTTCCTTGTTCACTGCCTAAAAAAATCAGTCATCAATTTGTGAGGGACAACTTCTCTCTACAAAAACTCTGTTGACTTTTGCTTGCTTAATCATTGATCATAGATCTATTAATTCTTTCTTTCATTCCACTTTCACATAATTTTCCTTGCATCAAAGACAGACTTCCTGACTTGTACACCCAGGGGCACTTTTCAAAATTTTCCGTGACATTTACTTTCTATTTTACTGATAGCAAAGTCGATTTAAGCAATAGATTAAACACTTTGCTGTTTGGCAATCTGTTTTACAATCTGGTCACAAATCACTGATTTTGAAATATTTTTACTATTTTTCACTCTTATTTGTATTTTCTAAGACGTTTTTCTTTCTTCACCTTTCCAGTAGTGCATTTGAGTTCCCAGATTCTAAAGCCCTTTGTGCTTGTTGAAAGTAATAAAGAAGTGTTATGAAGAATGACCAGGAAAATTCATGGTTCATAAAAATCTATGTGTGTGAAGAGCATTCCAGGAAGAATTTGACCCACCTCTTCAATTTTGTTTGGATCCACATATATATAATCTTTCTACCAGCTACTGAGGATAACCAAAAGAGCTGGGTTCAATATACAAGAAGTGATATTAGATAGTCTATCCCTAGATAGTCTGTGCCTTTCCAAGCAGATTTTTTAAAACTAATAGAGACATATGGCTTTTCTGTCAGACCTTTCTCAAAACTTAAATATATAGATGCAAGGGTAGGTAACATATAAGAGTGGAGTGTATATGTATAAAAAGATATATTTCTACATATAGACATATATATTTAGCTGATCAGGAAACTAGTTTTGCTATAACATTAACCAAGTGTTTATCCCTGATTTTTGGTTATGATGTCTGGTACATTAAAAAAGTGTTTGGCTAACAAAAGAATTACTCAAGATGTCTTGATCCTTGAAAAGGTCTACCTTGAGAAAAAATGAAGACATACTGTAAACTTCCATTAATCTAGATCACACAGACCTAATAAAATTACTTTATATATGGCCTTCTGAATAAACCTAATGTAAACACAGCAGTTTCAACAAGGTATCTTCCCTCCCTCACATTACTAAGAGGAGCAAAACTTTTACAAATTTACTACATCCTATGATACAAGAGCAGCGTACTTGGGGATTTTTTTTGAGAAATCTAGGTGAGTCTAGTATTATGAAATGCTCTTTCAAAGTTCATAAGGAGGTCCTTATACAGAAAAGTTGTCACTAACTCCATCACACCATTGCAAATGTCTCTTTTCCACACAAAATGTGCATACTGAAAAGTAATTTAGTCTTTACTATTACAGTTATTCTTTGGGAAGTTTGAATTCTTTCACTAAAAGTCACATTGCTTGATCATATAGTCATGCTGGCCACTTTGTGTTTGATTTATCTTTTAGGTGGACAACAGTATACAGGATTCTATAAAGCACTCATTGCAATAAATGCTTAATTGCTATGAAAGCTGTAGGTTTTATAGGACAAATATACAGACTGGTTTTTATCCTGGTCATAGATTCAAAGCAGGATGTGGGTTTGAAGGGACATCCTAAAGTCTGAAGGGACATCCTAAAGCCATCTACTGTAATGCCCCAGTTGAAATCAGGACTAACTTCTAAATTAATCATCTGTTCCTATTGGTGTACTAAAAACCCAGGAGTAAATGACAACCAGAAAATAGGGTAGAGATGAGTAATCCTTGTAATCCTTGAGCCTAAGCTGTAAACAGACCACTCACTACTCAGGTGTAATTTCCATAATATGGGTTTGTTTCGGATGTAGGAAGCAGTGAACTGTGAAAGATCCTGGGCCCAGAATCACTGGAACATGAGATGTGCACCACACCACAGTGGATGAGTAGTGGGAGCCCTTTTCCCGGATTAAGTGTTTCAGCTTTGCAAAACTGTGAGTGGAGAACCCTTAGTCCTAAGAACTGTGTAGCATTACAGGTAGGTTAATAAACAGAGTCCTCGCTTATATGGAAAGGTCACAGTGACATTGCTTATTGAAGAAAAAGATGAGCTTTTATATTTCTGTTACTGTGAGGTTGTTCTTTGTCTGGCAACCACATGCTGGCTAAATTACAAGAATAATGTAACCATGGTAACGTGGGCTTATTGAAAGAGATTTGGTTAACTAATTTTATTCAATATATTAACTAAGGGCTCAAGTAAAACTTTGGGTGCAAGACTTTCTGATACAGTGTTCCTAATACAATGTTCCCAGCAAACATGCTCCTCTGCTTCCACTAGTGTAGGACACGATGAAGGAGGCAGGCTGCTGCTTTGGCACAGCCACCATGGTTGTGTGGCACAGTGCTTTAGTTTAGGTGATGAGGACACTCCTCAAGCAGGTGTCCTGATCATCCCCATTCCCCTGCTGTGGTACTTGTTGTGGAGGGCTGTCACAGGATGGAGACTGAATTCTTTTGTGATGAAGCTAAACTAGAAGGTGTGTTTCAAAAGCACACCTAAGGTGCTCCAGCTCCACATGACCATTCAACACCTGAGACCAGGCCAAGGCTTAATGAAAATAAAGCTCCCAGAAGCATTTCTAGCCTGGACATCTCTTCCTCAGCAGTAGGTGTTTTGTTCTACCTACATGAATTATTCATAGTCAAAAGATGTTAACTCTGTTTTTTGATACCTATTTAAGCAAGCCTTTGACTTCCTGTAAGAATTTTAACATTAGATCATAAACTGAACCTAACAAGAGTCATGAGTGTGAGTTAATCCTATCCCTTTATAATAAAGTCTGATGGCTGGCAACCACAGGGGTCTTTAATATAATCTTGATTGGTTTTAATTTTCTAGTCCCTGAGATTTCTTTTCTGTATACTTTTGAGGTCTGTTGTTGGTATCTTATACCTCTCAGCCTTGCACAGATTTTCCTGTGTGGATTGTATGATGGAAAAGTCATCCATGCCCTGCAGAAGAGAGTATGAAGCAGGACTACAGACTAAAGTACCATAGTTTACTTTTTTGGCACTGATTATACAGAAGGTAAGAAAGGGAAAAAAGGCCTTGTAGAGAGAAGAGAATGTGTTTAGTGCAAAAAACAAAATTCCAGAAGTGCTTGCTCCAGTGTAGTCTGAGCACGGACACCTCATAGTCACAAGCTAAAGTGATTCCATGGTTTGTGGGAATGGATCATGGAGTATTCACAGTCTTGTTGTATCAATATTGCATCAAATTGATATGGGTTTATCTAAGTTATACCTCCTGCAGAAGCTCAAAACCAAAAAAAAGTGCCAAACCCCTGAAGAAAAAAAACAACAGCAGAAATAGGGCATTCATTAGTGGTGTGTCTGAGTTTGTAAAGCATTGGGTTGAGTGTTCACCATCTGATTTGAAACAACAAAATTTGGACAGCACCTACAGCTGCTGTAGCGCTGTGTAATCCGGTGAATCACTTCTGCATTTAAGCACTGAGTCCTTGCTGACTAAGACTAATTGCAGAATTGTGAATCCACAGTTAAATTATAACTTAAAATCATTATATCAGATAATGCAAATGAAAGGTTTTGCTCTTTTTAATCTTCAGCTATTAAATTTTATGTGACCATTTGCATGGAATATAGAAATATGACTTAAGAACTGGTACAAACCCATCATTTGTTCCTGATCTTAGAAGTCATTAAGCCATAGCATGTCCTTCCTTATGAATGCAAATGGTCTTTATTGATCCTATTATCATAAAAAATTTACCTCTTTATGCTGTGGTGTGAGATTTCTTTCAGATGAAGAGCTCAAATTGTTAAGTAATTCATAGTATCATCTTCCTCATGTTCTCAGGAGAAACACAGACAAAGAGGTAGGACAAATAGTATTGATTAAAATTAAAGCTAATAATGTAATTTTTTCATCTGTGCTTTATGCCCATCTATCATCTTCTTTTAAACTGTTGCCTCATTTTTAATTTACCAATTTCTCTATCCACACTCCATTTCTCATCTCTTTTTCTCCTTACTGTTTTGCTCCAGAATTCTGAACACATTACTCACATGGAGCAAATCGGGTAGGAGAGCGGCTGTCACTGGCTTGCTGTGTCATGCTTTGCCCTTCCAGGTCAGTCCTTAATGCTTATACCTGCTTTGAACCAGTATGGGGACAAGGAGTGCACTCAGATCCTTAAAGAAGCACATGTTGCTAACTTAGCAGTAGCCCAATTTGCAGACACACAAACATCAGAAGGGTCTCCTCATTCCTTTGTCAAAAGCCTAATACAACAGGGGAGAAGAAGGAAAAAAAAGGTCTCATGAGGAACTACAGAAATCACTGGCATTTCAGGATCTGGAAAGTAAAGAAGTCAGTAAAGGTCAAATTGGGTAATAACTGGTGGGATACAACACTGATAAATGCGGGTAGCATATATCAGTAAAGCATTAAAAAAGCACATATTTAAAATGACAAGACAAACAGGGCTGAAAGGAAAACCAAATTTCTTTTCAAAAATCAAACCATCTCCTATCTCCTTTCATTTGGACAGTAATGCACTAATATCAGAGTGAAAATAGACTCAGGCTTCCAATAAGCATTTAATCACTATGATAAAAGGAAAAAAATAGAGATAACTGAAGAGATGAGCAAGAGAAAGCTTTAAAAACCTAAAGGGGCCTCAGAAAAGTTTGAAGTTAAGTACGGCTTAGCTCAGTGATGCCTGAGCACAATAGCTCTCTACAAACTTACTAACTGATGGACTAGGGAACTGAAATGGGGATCACAGGAGAGTATTGAAAAATAACTCCCTACAACATCTGTTATGTGAGAAAGAAAGTTTAGAGAAGAAATGAAGAGGAGAAATGTGATTCAAAATTGCTTTAAAATTTTATGGGGCCACAAGACAGAAGGTTGAGACAAACAGAGCCAAAACCGTACTAGTCTGGACATTGAGTCATGATCCAGAGTCATGCTCCATGAGTCATGATCCAAGACTGGCAGAAGAAGAAGAAGAAGAAGAAGACGAAGACGAAGACGAAGACGAAGAAGACGAAGACGAAGACGAAGACGAAGAAGAAGAAGAAGAAGACGAAGACGAAGAAGAAGAAGAAGACGAAGAAGAAGAAGAAGAAGAAGAAGAAGAAGAAGAAGAAGAAGAAGAAGAAGAAGAAGAAGAAGAAGAAGAAGAAGACAGACTGCAGCCACAAGACACCCAAAATGAGGAAATAAAAGAAAACAGGCAGCCTAAGATTAACAGAGGATGAAGCAGGCTTTATTAGGAAATAAAAGATAATGCCTGCTTTGTTAAAGCTGTAGCTAACAGCTTCTGCATGGTGAGGGTGGAGGGCACACACACTTGGTGTTCTGACTGGTGGTGTTTTTCCTCGATGGAAGAAAACTTGGGCTGTCTGCATGATGTCAAGATTCCTGTGATCCTCAGATTCCATTCTTTACACACTTACTCATGGTTTTTCATCTTCTTCACATTTGCTAGCAGAGCTTATCAAATGATCTAAAAATAACCATGTTTTCTGGTATCTGGAAATTAGCCAAAAGATATCCTTCCCCAGAAAAAAATGAACAAGAAGCTGCCAAACAATCCTTTGTACAGAAGTTGCAAGCAACTACAACACCACACAGCATTTTTGAGCATGGCAGCACAGCAGACAACATCCACACCACATTCTTTTCTTTTTTGAAGTTCACTGTTACCATGCTTTTTAAGTTTTAAAAGTGAAACAGAGAACAGGCGTTGCTAATGTTTATCTCTTTTCTAAAACAGCTGGTGAGAAATCCTTTTCTGGGGTAACCAACCTTTCTGATTAGGTATTTAAGGGTTATTTTCCTCATTTTCCCCAGTTGTTTTTCTTCTGCATGGTTGACACACTCGGTGCCTCTCTTTTTTAAGATCAGTTTTCCAAGCCACAGTACATCTGGGGACAACCACCTATTTTTACACAGTCAAAAAAGATTTATTTACCCCTTCAGTTTGTAGCATTCAGAATAATCCTTTTGACTCTCATTCAGGCCTCCCACCCCTCCACCAAGCTGGAATTTTTTGCACGTGTGAACACAAATATAGTGTGCTGGTGACGCCAGGTGCTAGCAGAGGGATGTCTCTTGAAACACCTTGTGAGGAAGGTTTCACTAACCCCCTGCATCAGAAATGCCACAGAAACTGAGCCAGCTTTATATTATTCTAAACAAATAGAAGGAGTGGAAAATAGCCTCCTAAAACATGCTTATTCCTGACAAATGTATAATAGTCTCTGGCATACTTCCAAGATGCCATTTCACCACTGATTAAGTCAGAGGATGAAACCAGTTGTTCTGTGAGGAAAAGAGACTGTAAAAAAAAGTAAATAATTCAGGATATCTCATGGCACTGAGATGGTAAAGATTGTTCTTTGAATAAATTTGCCACACAGATGTAACAACGTTTTTCCTCAGGCAAAGTTCATTCAGCACCATGTGCTGCAATGAGGGTAAGCACAGGATTGTTCCTGTACTGCATGCCACTATGCTGTACATATCCTGTGCCATGCAAATGCACACCTCCCTTTTGGTGGAGTTTCTCTTTGCCCCTATCATCACAAGCACTGTATCATACAGGAAATTCCAAACCCCCTTTTTCCTGTCTGAGATGTAATTTTACCTAGTCAGAAAAAGGAAGGACAACTTTCTCTCCAAGCAGTGCTGACTATGCTCGCACTTCTCCCCTTTTACAGCCATCATGATCTGTGCCCCGAGGCAATGAGCCCCTCGGGCACCATGGCTGTACATCCCCTCCTGATGGCTTTTCCCATCTGAGGGGTGCAGAGGATCATACTTGGGAGAGCTGAGCTGCATTAAGGAAATCTCTCCACCCAGCTCCAGCACAGCCTTTCTGTTGTATTCCCAGTGGGCCCTTCAGTGAACTTCTATCTAATTAAGATATTCAATCTTGTTTTATATCTTGTAATAAAGAACATGGTATCTTTTTTTCTTACTAGGCACTCCACTGTGTCTCACAATAGCAAAAATCTTGGAAAAACAGTCTTTATATTCAAAGGTGTCCTGTCAACTACTGTATAACTTCAAAACGGTAAGAGCCCTCTTTTAATTCCACTCCCATGATCTAAGACAAATCCCAAGGTTTCTCTTGCAAGATATCTGTCCACCACTGTATCAATAGGACTTGGATATCTCCCTGACTGTAACAGCTGCCTGGAGGGAGAAACCCTGTGCCTTGTGCCTTAATAACACAAACCTCTATACAGCCAAGCAGCTGGCAGGGTTACTGGGAAAGACCTGTGTACCATTTTTCTTTCTCAGTTCTATTCCCTCTTTGTGAAAGTGCCCTGCTCTGCCGTCTCTTTCCCGTAGAGAGTTCAGGTTGACCTTAAAATTTCAGCATCTTACCAGCAATAAGCATAAACATTTCTTCTGAAGGGTGAAAATCTCAGTTGTGTTCTGATGGTTTTTGTTTAAAACTCCGGCTTGTCCCAGGACTTCTTTTCATCATTGTCTTCTGGAAAGGTCAAGAAAATGCATATTTTTTAGCATATTATAAAAAAGGAAAAAAAAAAAGAAAAGGAAAAGCTCTTTAGAGCCTTTAAATCCCATAGTGTGGTGGAGTTTCTTAAATCTTATAGTAAACTAAACTGCAAGGAAACTGTTAATCCAGAAGCTTCACTTTTACAGACATCAGATCCTAAGTGATCAGGTTTACCTTTTCCTTCAGCAGTTACTTGTTATAAAATAGCCCTTTCAACCTGTGAAAATGTTTCCTGCATCCCCACATTTCGTGCCCATAGATCTCTTAACAGGCTTTTCTTTACTTTAAAGTTCTTAAGATTTCTCCAGCTCCAGGCTCATCCCAGAACTGCATTTGGTTATACGCCTTCCCGTCTCAAACATGCACTCAGAATTATTGCAAAAGTTATTTTCTTGAGTCTCCAGGTCTGTAATTTGGAGACTGACATGCAAAAGACCTTTCATGACAAAAAGCAGAAAATAACACTCATCACACTGCTTTGTTTTGCCTTTGTGATTGCTGCCCACGCCAGAGTGGCACCAGCACACACACGGCGTTTGAAATTGGCCCTCAGCATAGCTCTTACTGACGCACAGCTGCCTGTGTGTTTAAGGGCTTTCCTGAGCAAATATACTGCAATTAGGCCCATTCAAAGACCACTCACCCCAAGTCATCTGCACATATTGCACTCAAATAAACAACACTGGGGCCAGCAAGAGGGCTATGACCACCTGATGTCTAGCCAGAAATTTTTCATTCTGGCAAGTTATTCACATCCAGAACACCATGGCAACGCCAACCTGTAGCGTGGCGAAGTACATTGGAATACATTGGAGTGACATCCATTTTGAACACATCCCAGACTTTTTCTCACCATGTGGAAGCCCCTGAGTAATAATCAGCAAAAGTTTTTTGAAAACCGCTTGGCCAGACCATCTCATACCTTGGGTTTTGGCCCTGCTAATAGTTTTGTATCTGTGCTGTCCCCAGAGGATATGAAGTCAACTGCAGAACAGGTTATTGCTTATATTGTCCACACCTAAAATTATAACTCTGCATGCCCACAGCCCGTGTACTGTAACTGCACGCCCACTGTATCTGCATGTGTTTGCTATAGGAACCAGAGATGGAAAAAAATGAATTTTGGAGACAAGAAAGCTTGAGAGGGACTTTTTAAAGCGTATGTAATGACAAGAGAAGGAGAAGGACAAGCTGCAGGACAGCTTTAAACAGAAAGGGGATAATTTTAAATTAGATATTAGGAAGAAATTCTTCACTGTAAGAGTGGTGAGGCACTGGAACAGGTAGCCCACAGAGGCTGTGGACGTCCCATCCCTGGAGGTATTCAAGGCCAAGTTGGATGGGCTTTGAGCAACCTAGTTTAGTGGAACATATCCCTGTCCACGGCAAGGAGGTTGGGACTAGACAATCTTCAAGGTTCTTTCCAAGCCAAACCATTCTGCAGTTCTGTGTTAGGGGATGCAGGGCAATCCTCCTTCCTGCCTTGTGGGGGCCTGGACCTTGGATGTTCCTCCATCCCCAAGTGATGGCACCTGACTGGGGTGGTTCAATCTTTATAGGTGGAGCTCACAGCAAGGTTGGGTGCAAGTATTGGTCTCAATATAGACACACACAGCCCCCACAGCCCCCAAACCTTTCACATAACTCCCCTCACGTGCCCTGTCCTTCACAGTGCTATCTGCTACTTTTGACCACTTCTCACTTGGATACTTATTAGGTCCATGAATTTCTCATGTCACATTCAGCAATTTACCATGTTCAGTGCCGCCACCTTCTGCTCAGGCCAGGACCCTGGCACTTGCACATAGTTCAGGAGGAATGGTGCAACTACTGAACCAATTTAAAATGTAGTCATGGGCAGACAGATAATCCCAATTAATTCATTTGAAGTGCAAATTATCAGTCATGTCACAGTCCTGCAAACTCTCTCATATATCTTTCCACACACCACTTCACCCCTCCCACAGCCTAGCAAGACTTCTTGAAGAAGCTGACACATCCCAATGGATATTCTCCCTTCTTAAGATCCAGAATGTCTTGAATTCATCACATTCATGTCACACATGACCTTAGTTTTACTAATCAAACAGAAACTTCCCCAACCATTTTTCTGCAGACTCAGTCCAGACTATAAATACTAATGAGTGTCAATGGCAAGCATAAAACAGATATCAGAATCATGTGAACACAGATTGAAAATTTGAAGCTAATGCCTAGCTGACTTGATTCTGTGAACAGTTATCTAATGGAAATAATCACAGACTGAAAAAAAAAGTTTTGAACCAAAGAAGTTCCAGAGAGATTTCTGGTCTGCTTGAGAGAAAGCTCCCAGTAAGGACAGCCATTTCCACACCTTCTCCATAGGTCTGTTGATCTTAGACAAAAGAAAAAAGGAAAAAAACAAGAAAGAATGTAAATTAGACAAAGAATTATCAATATCCAGAATATTTTGAATATAAACATCAGATTCATTATTCCACCAAAAGCTAAAGGGATATTGGAATCTGAGTTCAATTTGCTGTCTACAAGCTCTATAGACTATTCTTTGGTGAAGGAATGACCCCTTCAAATATTACAGAGTAACAGGTCCTAACTGTGCCCTGGAGAATACAGGCATCAGCCATATTATGACCAATTCAAAGGATGAGGAAGGCTTTGCTGCAGAAGTCAGTGTGCTTGAATACATGTGCTACAGCCAAAATACTCTGTTGAAGTGTTGAACTGAAATATATTGACAGGAACACTGTGGGCAAATTTAGAACCCCAAATGGTCACCCATAAAAACTACTTGTGTTCATGTTCAAGTTATTGGCAGGCGTTAAAGTATCTCAGAAAACAAGCATTTTGTGGCTTAGTGAAAGTAACTAACATATGGAATACAAAAGTTTCCTAATGACTGTAGATAAGAATTTCAAAAGCATAAATTTTCTAGAATGGTATTAAATTAATGCTGTAGATGAGAAGAAAGAAGTGCTAGTCATATGCACAATTGCTACTTTTGGCAAGAATTTTCTGACATCAGAAGAAGCAAAACAATCTTTAGAATCCCTTGAGAAGTGTGATCATGTAAGTTCTCAAAATGTTCTCTAGTACAATTATCATTGAAAGGAGAGGAGACCTATCAAACTGTGAAACACCTTATGTTGGTCTGGCAAAATTGCTCTAATAAATGTTAATCAGAAAATGTAATGAAATTCTGCACAGCATTGCCTAATTTTATTGCAAAGCATTGATGTAGGCATCAGTTCAGCTACCGGCCAGTCAAAGACTATGAAGTGATGACAATCCATGCTAATAATAACACAGAGATCATTAAAAGGCGGCGTGATTTTAATACAAATGAGAGAATATTACACTTGCCTACAGCATGTCTTCCACTGGATTCTCTCATGATGTATATGTTATCCTCTCCCCTAGCACCTGACCATAATAAATGTGCCCACTAGAGAGTCTCTTTAAGCTACACAAAAACTAAACTTAGGTTGTAGGTTTGGTCCAAAACGACTTGTGACCTGTTCAGATGAATTTATTCTTCTGGCATCATTACACTTTTTTCTTTTTTCCCTTCCCTTCCCTTCCTTTCCCTTCCCTATGTAATAGCCTGCTCTTCTGATGTATTTTTGGAAGAGCCTCTCTACTCAGCTACCTATGTAAACGAACCAACTCCTGATCCTCTGATCAGTTATCTCTTCTGTGGGACTAGATATGTGGTAATATCACTTTGGTATTTTGTCACAAAATTTGGTCGATAAGCTTTTCCCAGTTCCACTGTGAATTCAGAATTTGGAGTGGCTGAATCCAGCATGTATCCCCAGTAAGCCTGTGCACACATAGGCACAAACAAAGTGTGCTTATGCACCTACATACATGGCTGGCTACACAAATGAGCACAGACACACTCAGCACACACAAAAACACAAATGGCACCAACAGCCTCATCCTCCTCCCCTCTCTGGCTAAGCAGGAGGAAGGCCTAAGTGGGATAGACATAAAGACAGACTGTCTGTGACTGAAGCCAAACTTTACAGCTAGATTTTAATTTTTACTTTCATTTGTTCATAGTTGCATCATCGTAACAAGATGGCTTGATTCGGATGACTGCTTTAGACAGAGTGAGGGGATGAGGGCTGTGGAGGGACTTTTGTTTCTTTATGTCATCCTAGACTTGCACATTGCAGAGATCAGATAGAGAAGTCAGAGTATTGTACAGGTTTTGGTTCTCACCAAAAAAAGGAGGAGGAAGAACAGCCTTTCCATGTTAAGCCTGCATGAAACATGCAGGGAGCTAACTGATGGCGTGGAGTAACCATTGAATAAACTCTGCAATAAATCTGTAATTTATAAAGCAATTTTTGATATTGTATACTTCCCATTATAAATTGAAACAGAAATGTCAGGTGAGATTTAGAAAGAATCTGCTTAACAGCTGGTTGACACAACACTGTTTCCATGCAATAATCATCTAAAGTGACTTTTTGTTAGCCTATTTTATTCTGTAGAACAGGGAGGAAAAAAAATCACACAGTGTACTGCACAAAAAGTCTTCATATCAAGTTATCTGACAATATATCAGACTTTTTCCTTGCAGTACTTTATTTTCTCTGAGAAGCCTTGAATGTTCAGAACACCAGGTAGGAGAAATTTGCTTAGAACTTAAAAGCTACTAAAATCATAGTAGTTAAATTCCTGCTTACCATCTGAAAGAGACAGTAGGGACTGTCTTTCGGGATTGAGAGGATGCAGTTGAAACTGACAGAGGATAAATAGCCTCATTCCACTTTCAAAAATGCTGAGGGCAGAATATTCTGTTCCTGTTGGATAGTTGACTTTGTGGCAAAAATATATTGTTTAAATTTTGAGTCTAGCAGAGACATTTTTTAAAATAGAAATGGCTTCCAATTTCTACTCATTCATTATAAAACCCTATCAAAGTCTGAAATCTAGACTGCTTTCTGACAATAGTTGCAGCTTCTAAAAGAGAGCTTAGACAAAATCCAACATAAGCTGCTCCTAACCGTAGCCTGTTACACGAGGGTGAACACTGTAAGCAACACTCAGCAACACCAGAGCACTTGGTCAAAGCATGTAGGGCAAAAGAAAAGCGCCTGAAGGGAAAATGCAGTTCTCCATCTTGCGTATGCCCTGACTAGTAATTTTTCACAGGAAAAATCAGGTACGCTATTTTCAAACAATAAAATTGCTTAGAAGTGCTTAGTCAGAAAGAATGCTTCCTCTCCTGTGCTTCTCCCGCTCATCCTCCACTATGAGCCACAGCCACCTCTTCCACTTTCCAGTTTCCATGAGGCCGAGATGCATTTGGGATGTACCATAATGCCATAAGTCACTGAAGATTCGGCCTGGAATTTGTTGGCTCCTTGGTCTTGTTGTGCTCAGGGACCAAATGGAAGTATTTAGCATAGTTCAACTTTCAATCATCCAGAATTTCTCAGCACTTCAGGACAAATGAGCATTCAATGAGATCGAGTCAAAATGGCAGATGACAGGAGCACCCTGAAAGTGCCCTGAAAGGCAGCATCTCTGTGACATATGAATCTCTATTGGAGATTCAGTAAGAAAAACAGCAATCTTTTGTGCAAACAAAGAGGAAGGATAAGGAAGAACATTCAAAGAAACAAGTATTTACTTCACATATTGATCAGCAAACACCTACATTTGTGAAGCAATTTAACTGATTAAGTTTCCAGACTGTACCCAACTGCACTTTTTAAGCAAGCCAAGGTTAAAGAACAATTTTGCAACTGGAAGGACAAACCATGAGCTATTTCTGTAGCCTTTCAGAAAAAAAAGGGGTCTGAGAGCTTGAGCCCTTAAGAAAAGGAAGTAAAAGCATTTGACATCTTGTTTTCAGACCAGAGGATCTTTAACATTTTCTGTCTTACTGACAAAACCTACCAAATATAAATACCTGACCTTACTGACAAAACCTACCAAATATATGATGTAAAGAATTGACAGAGATACTGTTTTCCCCCAGCTATTATTATTTAAAATCAGAGCTCTGTAAATAGGTTTACAGTATCTGGTTGGGGAAAATTTTTGCCTTAGCAATAAAGATGGCACACATCAATGTTACTTTCCACTTTTCCCTACTCTTAACCCAGAACTCAAAATTGTTAACAGCACAAAAACGAACTGAAGAGGGCAGTCCAGTCACAATCTTCATAGCTTCTGATGACACCAGTTTAGCAGTTCAGAATGTCAATGGAGAAAAGGAGAAAAGAGAATGTTATTCCTCTCTTTGCCTTTCACATTTCTATAGTTGAAATAAAAATGTAGTGGCTCAGAGAATAAAATGAGAAAAAGGTTTGTATGTATGACTAGTCCAGTGATCATTTCAGAACAAATATGGGCAACTGGCTTTTAGTCCTTGCTCCAGTGAACAACTCCATATTTCATTACAAAATATCTAGGTGGCTATGATGTGCTCCCACTGAGGACTTATGGAGCTTTGTCCAAAATGAAAAAAAAATGCATCTAAAACTGGATCTGTTATAACTGAGTTCTTTCAACGGCAGAGTGTTGCAGACTGACAGCTACCACCCTCAGACTGGTTTTCACGAAGGTGGGAGGCTTAGGCACTATCTCTGAACCAATTGTCTAGTGTTGAGTCACCTGTATGAATTAACAAGATGAATCCCGAAGGTGTATTGGCATTCCTCCAGTTCCGCACAGCCCACACAGAAGTGATCCTGCACATGCCTGCCAACAAATGTATGGAGAGAGTGAGGAAGATTCATTTGTTTTATTTGAATACCTACTAAGGCAGTCAGGAATACAAATCCTCCTAGTGAACCTAGACTTCCCTTCACTTCCAGAAACATACACTTAGAACATGTCGTCTAGCACTTGTTTCATGAACTTGACAGGAAGAGATTTCACTGACATGATGTTAAGTACCTCTGTCTGATGGATTTGCTCCAAGGTAGGTTTATTTAAGAATAATTCACTAGAATAGGGCACTCACTCATGTCTTATATCTTTGTGATGTACTTTATTCAAGCAGAGGCTTGGCTGCGTAAGCTATTTTAATTAACACTTTAAGCTAAGCCTTCACCATCTGCTCTCCTCTATAATTACAAATGTAAAGGGAATCTCACTCTCAGTAGTATCATTAAAATACAAGATAATAAAGAAAATACATAAATGCATGCCATTTTATTCATTCTAAGGGCACTCATTTGCTGTGTTCCTTTTTACTGGTTTTGTCTCATCTAGGACTCAAAGGACAGAGCAGCACTAAATGGTGCCCAAATATTTCCTTGACTGAGCCCTTGGGACTGCCTTTGAAATAATGGATGACTCACATGAGCTGCTGAATCACAGAAGAGAAACTTGTATTGTGCCAATACCATTCTAGACCAATGAAAATTTGCTTTAAAGAAATTTCACAAAATTTTTGTATATTAAATTCTCCAGCTTTATCTTAGTTATGGGGGAAAAGGGTATTCATCAAGAACATAAAAATAAAATCAGGAATCATACTAGCAAAAGATGCAAAAAATTAATGACAGAAGTAAATACGTTTCCTTGAAGTATTGTAGAACTTAAAGTTATAATTTCCATTCTCCAGGTACTTGGAAACTTCTTTAGTTATGGTTTCATGTGTCCTGCAATGACCTAGCAATGTGCAGTGCAATCTATCCTTTCCATCAGCATGGCCAGCAAGGAGAATGCTCAGAAATGTCCCACTGCCTCCTGCAGTACCAGACAGCCACAAACACTTGCTATCAGCTGTACACCAAGGACAAAGCTGAGACAACAGCCAAAAAACTGCTAGAATTAAGGGGAAAGAGCCCTCTCAGCAGCACTAATCAAGAAGATTTTGTATTATAAACAAGGAAACTCTTAGTAGTTAGTTCCCAGTATATTCAGGAAAAGTTGATCTTTTGAACTGTCTTTACTGAAAAAGACAGGCACGTGAAAGAAGGGATTCTATCATCAGTTTCTTTTGCTAATGGAAGGAGACCAAACACAGGACTGTGTGTACATTTTAGTCTCTTGGGTCCCCAAAGTCCCTCTGGAAGACCCTTTCCCTGACTTCTACACCCAAAGAAACCATCTACATATTTTTTCTACTGTTCAAATAGAGACAGATAAGGTTCCTTTGCAGAAAGGGCATCACTGATATTTTGAATGAAAATAGTTACACTTGCTATTAAATTACTACTACTATTTTTAGATGTAAACAAAGAAGATGTCATTCTATAAATTATTCAACAGCTGTCAAGTAGAAACACTAGGACTTACAGAGATTTTAACTTGCCCAGAATTGAAGTCTGGTTTGTTCCCAATGGCAGATTTTTTTCCAAAAGAAGAAACAATATTTTTGAAATTAATTCAGATAAAAATTATTCAAATAATATATTAATTTTAGATTTATAGCTCATAATTCCAGCAGTTTCTTCATTATTTCAGCACTTCATCTTCAGCTTGACTTTTTTCTGCAGTTCTTGATAGTTAATATTAAATATTCTTAATTCATGAATGTCTCTAATACTTGGACTCATGGAAATATTGCAGCTTCTTTCCATATTTCCATTAGAGCTGATCATTCCTGATATAAGCACATTCCATTAATCAAAGTAAAAATGAGACCTATCAACTGTCAGTAATAACATAGATATGATCTGTTACCTATTTAGTCACAGCAAGTGATTTCTTGTGTGTTATCCAATATTTATTTGCATTTTTTCATTTCAGTGTGCTAAGGTAAGTAGAAAATACGTGAAGTCATTCTAAATTTCCTTGCAACATTGAAAGATAAGAGATGAATACCACTTCTGATTTTCTGTCTTTTAAGTTGAGGATCTCCTTCATATAAAACATGTTGAAGTTACATGAAATTTAACTTTGAAATTCTTCTGCTCATAGCAGGGCTTGGGACAAGATGAATTTCAGAGATGCTCTCCAAATGCCTGGCTTCACTGTTTATATGAGTGGAATCATTCTGGCATGATGCTCAAGGCTATGCTGATAAAATGCAAGATATAATATGCAATATATAAATGTCCTGCAGGACACCAGCAGGACCAGACAGGCCTCAGATCTTGCTCCTGCCCACACAGCTGCCTTGATAGAAACTAGTTCCCATCCAGGAGTGTTATCTTAATACAGCTTAAAATGATCTAGAAAGAGCTCAGAACCATCACCTTCCTCTCACTGGTACAAAGGCTCTTTCTTATTGCTCTCCTGTTCCCCCAGATGGTTACACCAATTGGTGTATATTGGTGATTGGGAAGTTTATAAAATAGTATGTGTTGGAAGGGATGTCTGGAGGTCATCTATTCCCCCACTGCCATCCTCCCCAAGTTAGGTCAGCTTAGATCAGGTTGTCCAGGATCTTCTCCAGCTATGTTTTGAATATTTGCAAAAATGGAAACTCCACATCACCTTTGAGCAACCTGTTCCAATTGTGTACCTGTGTCTGACAGATGCAGCTGGTGTAGCCCAATTGGTACTTTGCACAGAAGGTGCTCCTTTGGTACAATTCCAGTTTGCTGTAAAACACTTGCACAGTGCTACAGATGAACGCCAGTTTCATAAATCTGAGGTCCAATCTTTCAGGCTTTGTGATATATATCATGCTTACTCATTCAAGCCAAGGCAGGAACAGCACTAAGAGCAACAGAACATACTTGTTTACTCAACATCTCAGCCCAGTCATTTCCTTAGCTCCTGTGCATGAATTTAAAGCACGTTGATATATCAGAGACTATTCTTAATCAAGGCTCCAGGACTGCATGGAGAAGGTAAAGTACAGATTTTCATTTTCTGGAGTCAGTGCAACCATGTTATTGAAACGATTGTAATTGAACATAATGAAAAAAACCCAGGATCTGAAGAATTTCTAAAACCCTTCCTCATTGTGAGTCAGCACAGAGAATTTGCTGGCATCTTTTTATTCTCCAGTTTTTATACCAGCTCTTACAGGATGCCATTTTAGAAGCAGTTGGACATTTTGCAGAGTGAGTTTTTTTCCCTGCAGTTTTTTTGGTAAAACTTCTTGTTTGCCTGGGACCACACTAACATTTTGAAGATAATACAGGGATACTGTATACTCAGGTCTTTAATGCTAGTAAATGATACATTCCATGCTTTGAAGATTACAAAACAGCTCTAGAAGTTGGGATTTAAATGCAATAAAACCTCCTAGAAATGATAGCTAGCTATCATAGCTACATGTTTCTGATTACTGTGCATTCCATGAGAACAATCAGGCACTTCACAAAATAGCCTCAAATCCAGCATATTTAACTAATGTTAATACCAGAATGAACAATCTGTCTTTCTCCATGAATAGCATAAGGCACCTGAGTGGTTGTAGAAGACCAATGCATTTTTCCCCTCCTCTTTTTTTTTTTTCCAGAGGATTTGCTGAAAGTGCCAGCACTGCTCCTGAACACATCTGTAGCTGCAGATAGGGCATTGATTCGGTGGTTCTGAAACAAGCAAGGCTGAAGGCCTGCAGCTTCCTGCCCTAAGTCATTTGCCCAATAGTGGGACTTTTGGATTCTGATCTCTGCTAAAGCAGAAATACAATTATCTTAGAGATCCACAGACTCGGGTCTATTCTTACTTGTTGTCCTCTTGGGTCCACAAGTTTGGCATTATCATCTGGTAATACACAGGCGCCTATGGAATTCACCTTCTCCCTTGCTGCTGTAAGACTTGGCTACTTTTATGGGTAAAGTGAACCCTCTGCACCCCTGACAAGTGCAGCCACATGCTCATGACAGGAAAGGGAAAACTGGACATGCCTTGGGACTTTGCTGCTCTTTCCAGTTTCAGCGTCCCAACTCAGTCAGCAGATATTTTAGCAGATGCAGAACTTTAGTTGTAGTACATATAGAACCTACAAACTTCTCTGGAAGATAACTAGTGAATTTCAATTGTTTTCAAGTTCAGCTAGCAACTGAGCAGATGTTTTCTCATCTGTAATTTTGAACCTTGACACCTGAGATTTATCTGTATATTGTATCTGGCACTGAGGGTCTTTCCTGTATGTTCTCATTATTGCAATTACCACTGAAGCTGATGATAGCTGCCCATTTTATATTATCAAATTAAATTCCTGCTAGCAGCCTTTTTATTAATTCTGATGTTCAGTAAACCAGTCATCAGAGAAAGGTGAAACGGGCTCATAAAATTTCGTTTTGCCCATGATTACTCCTACTGAAAATTATGACTCAGTGGGAGAAGAGGAGGCCAGTATGTAGCACTGAATGATTCATTACAAATATTTTAGAACTCTGACAGCAGTTATCATTAAAGTTTTTGTAAATGTGTTTCCTGGAGAGGATCCCGTGGTCCAGATCTTCCAGTGTGGGCAGGCTCAGTTTCACCCAAAAGAAAGGTGGGTGAACAGCAGCTTCAAGCAAGCTCTATAGTCTTCCAAATTTCTGCCTTCCTTTGAGATAATCTCGAGAAATTTTGGATTTATTTCATTTTCCCCAAGCTCTTAGAAGTGGCAGGTAAAGACTATATGTGTTTTGTAGATGCAACCCAAACACAATTCCTGGAGAATTTGGTAGTTGGCTGTTACTCAAAAAACTGAAAACGTCTTGACAACGAAGAGAAGGTAGTTTATATTTTATCAGACTAACTTGCATATACAGAAGAAATAGGAAAATATTCATATACAGAAACTTTGTGTATCGAGGAGAAGGCACAGATTTTAAAGCTGAAGAGAAAGTTGAGCTCTTGCTGTCATGCAAATCAAAAGTAAACATATCCTTGTACTTGATACTTTTGCTATGACTGAAGTTTTTCTGCCTGAATCTTTTAACTAAAAGAACAGCAGACCTCTCCCAGATGATTTCATGTTGTACCTGTTAAAATCTGCAGCAGCTGAAACAAAGGAGTGATTTAGCACCTTCATTTAAAAGGAAAAAAAAATTAAGCAGAAAATGATTAATATTGCATTACAAAAAGTGTAGTTGAGGTACAATTCGAATACTGACAAGCATCCTCTTGTTCCAGGAGCCATCTGCAATTTCTTTGCAGGTAAAAAGCTGTGGGTGACAACCTTCTTACAAGCACTTGCTGCCAGGGAGCTCACCCAGCAAAAGCTGCCTCTGCTCTGAGTCAGCTTTATTTCAACATCCACACTATTCAAGTTATCTTGAAAAAAGGGGTCACTGCAGAGGGATCCCAGCAGTTCAGTCCTCCCACTCTGGGCCATCACAGCTGAGCATTGCCTAATCCCTGATCACCAATACTGTTCAACATGAGCTTCCTGCTGCCCAGGTGTGTCTTTGGAGAAAACAAATGTATGGATAGCATGATGTAGTTGTAGCTGAGAAACAACCTGGTGACTGAGTGATAGGAGGAAGAGCTGCATCTCTGGAGTTTGAGGTTATAAATCAGCCCAGCTCTCTGAAACAGCCTGTAGCTGGCAACACCTGGGTGAATGGTATTGCTGTGGCTTCTATCTGCAGGTCTGTGGCCTTTTGACAGTCAGAGCTGTGCAACTCTTCACTCAGCTGCCCAGGCAGGACTTCCCCTTGCATTCCTCAGGCTGCTACTCATGCTGCTGTGGCCATGGCCTTGTCTCTGCAAACTCCAAAACCCTTGCAATTGTGGGTTCTCACGGAAAATGGTTGCCACCAGCACAAGAATCACCCCTTCTTTCCCACTTTTCCTACTCATTGACTTTCAGTTTGCAATATAGGGAAAATACTACTTTGGGTGATGAATGGAACAGATCATCTTTTTTCCTAGGTTTTTAATTTCATTTGCATTTCTTGGCAGAGCTTGTTTTTCTTCTTGTCCTGACCAGGCTGCTGCCCTGTGCCATCCTTCATTTCTTTTTCAAGGGGCTGGGGTGGGCCTTGCGTCTGTGAAAGTGATGTGTTTATAGTCTTTTAAAAACTTTTCTTTGAATAAAGACCAGCCACATTCCTCCTGCCCTGTCAGCATTTCCAACTTGTCCAGGATGATCTGAAAAATGTCTGACCACAATTTTTGCAATGTGAGTAGCTGGCTCAGGAGCAATCACTTCCTGGCATAAGCCCCAATGATAATGTAAAATGAATTCTAGGTGAAAAAAAAAGTTTGTAGCAAATAATTTGATAAGTTACATAATTTCTCTCAGAAAAACTATGTTGTACTGAAAACTGACATGCTTTCATTCACTTAACTGTAAAAAAGTTACATTTTTAAAATAAGAGAAACATTAATTTCGAATGGCTTAGGCTGTCGCAGGAAAAAAGAAATACACGTATAGGAAATGAATAGTTTGACTATGCTTTTCTGTAGTGTTTCTATTGAAATAAAGTATGTTGTTTAGCATATGACTAACTCTCATTCTTTTGGTAGGAAAAAAAAAGTGTAAAAATTATATACCTTATTACCATACAGTATGGCTGTGATCGTGACTTCTAAAGTTGGAATAAAAAAGAGACCTTTCTTAATCACTGCTTGGTGTTAATACAAAAGCACCATAAGAAGCAGATAAAACAAACCATTTAAGTTAATATACACTTGTCAAACAAGAAGCAGTATGATGGCATGACTCCAATCTCTCAGAGGAAGGAATCTTTTTGTTCAGTGAAAGCTGATATCTGTGAGCCGCCCAGCACAAAAATAGGAAATGAAGTTAAGAAATGCAAAGCCCTTCCATTCCTCTCATATTTTCTCTTTTCTCCCTGTACCAATAAATTATTATCTTTAACTTTATGCAAGTATGGGGAGAAGAAAACAAGCCATAGCTTGTCATCAGAGCTTGACAAAACTAGAAATAAGTTTTCTTTTGTCATCAAATATAATGGCAATTTTCACAGTACTGTTACAGGTATCAGCTCCCTATAAATATTTCTGTCCTATTATAGCTAAGCAGTACTTAGGGGACATAAAGCAGTTGAATGAAAACCTATCCCTTGCTAAAGGAACAAACAGGCAGTGGAGTGCCAGCAAGGTCATGTAGCAGATTCTGGATGACATGCATGCCACAGTTCATTTTGATCTCTCAAATTTAAAGGACAATGCTCTCTGTCTGCCAATCTGTATTTCATTACCTCATTAGGTAAAAATCAAACAAGGGCTCAATCCTCTCTCAGCAGACTAGTCTACTTGATAACTCCCTAATTCTTACCTTCACTAATTCACAAATTCATTAGCTGTCAAAGGCAGTAACTCACGAATTCTCTCTCTCAGTGTATGTGTTGCTCTCACTTCAGCTTAGATGTACTGCTGCTGCCATACATCAGGCTTTAGTGTGAGCTGTGTGTTAGGCCAGAACCTGGGCAAGAGTCAAGTAATCATCCACACTCCACCACCTGGTATAGGCAAAAAGTCTAGTAAGTCCCACGCTGCAGTGCGTGGAGGTACCGTTACTCTTCCTGCCTCACTGTGGGCGAGGGTAGGGGAAAGCTTTGAGCACTTCCATGGGAAAGCCTAGCACCACAGTTTATTATTAGGTAATGTGCTTTCACCACGGTGATGTAAGCACTAAATCTGGATCTATAAACATACTAATAGAAAACATATAAAATACAGAAAGACAATGCAATCATCCTGAGTTTTAACCTAAAATGCAATATGCCAGTTGCAGATGGTAAATAATCCATAAAAATCTCATACTAGTGATGTCTAGCAGTTTGTTCAATTCCTGTTACAGTCTTGACAGTCTGGTCAGCATCATGCCTGATAGCAACAGCTTTTGATAAACAATTGCTTTTTTATACTTGTTGATTAAAATTTCCAGTTCTTCATTTTGAGAATGTACCATGTCCCATAACGGTCCTAAGGCTCCTGTCCACGTTGTAAGACAATATTCAAAAAATATGAACTAGATTTTTGTTTTCTGTAAAGTCATTCTGTCATTACACAGAACACCACAAAGCAAAGCAAATACATATACAACCTAATTTTCACTTCAGTACAACCATGCAGTTATCACACACTTAGCCTAAACAGCAGGTACCTGAGGTCATATTATTCGTACAACGGCTTTGTATTTCTAACTGTCCAGGGCAGTATTGTTCGTGCTTTCCCCATTTTACATCCATGAGTACCGATTAGGTTACCTTTGTTATCCATGCATTTCGCCCCTTGAACTGGCAGCCACATTCTATTAGCTACAATAACGGGGAATGGGGTGTGTAAATGGGTTCCTATTGACTTTCCCTACTTATGGTGCAGCACTAAACGGATCCACCCAACAGACAACTTTTGCTTGCTACTCCTAAGATTTGATAAATGGAGGTTACAAAACTGGCACCAATCCGCATAACAGAGTCCCTACTATCACAAGATTCCCATTATGGATCCAATGGGCTTACAGTTCATATTCATTTGTAAGAAAGGTTTGCATGACAACACAAGTAATGGCGCTGCTGGTATTTGAAATAGATTTGTGAGCACCAGCATACATTTCCTTGAAAATCTTCTGGAGTTTTCTCCAAGGATTTGGGCTAATTATTAAGGTGTCAGTTGTGGCGTTGTGTGAGGGTCAGAACTAAATTACCACATAAGTACGATCCAAGAGTTGGTGAGAAGTGGATTTATTTATTAATATAAAGAGCTATTTTATACCTTTATGTGCTTGAATGTCATAAGGTCATTGGTTCTTTGGCCATCCACCTCTCAGGGTGATTGGCTAAGTTACTACAACGCCTTATAGAAAATATTGTGTATTCGGTACAATAACAAGTCCACAGGTGCATGATAAGGAGAAGTCTCGTTAGAGAAACATCTTCGTTGTTTACATAGCTTCTATGAGAAAGAACAGCTTCCTGTAGAATGCAAGAAGCTGGAGAATTCCTCTGCTGAAAGCTTTTCAGTATCCACATGTCAGTAGTCACATCCTTTCCATTTATTATATCCATGGTCTGATCAATTATAGCTTTTCTGCTTAATGGTCCTAGACTGGACACTTAATTATTAGTGATTTCTGGACTGATAGAGTCCAATGCTCCAACAGTGCCAAACCCAACTGTTCCTGATCCCCCAGAAAGATTCCTAACTATGCAGGTGTTCCAATGGCACTTGCACCATTTTTCATATATCAGTACTATCCATTACGAGCAATTGAATTATATTTGAGCTAATGTTGTCCCATCAAACCCAAATGGAATATTCAAGTACTTCAGAGGTAAAAACTGCAAAACTTTTGGGAAATCCTTGAGTAACTATTACTGGTGTAGTAGTGGGAATGGGAATCAGGGAAATTGCAAATTGCATACTGCCCACTGTTGCACACGAGCCATGACCTTGATCGTTAGTTGGCTCACAGACTTACAATGAATACTAATGGTTCTCTTTCCCAGCAGGCATCACCCTCCCTTGTTCTATTATCTGGTATTTCACTTGTGTACAACTGTGCAAGAGGAGGAGTTTACACAGAAGAGCAGGACCTTCAGTAGTGCTGTGATTGTTTCAGGGGGTCCTTTATAATGTATCAGTTTTTCCACTCAAGTCCAGGTTGCTAGATTCTGGGAGAGATCTTTAAGCAAATTTAAGGTATGGACAGTCAGGTGGATATCCTGATTCTTGCTACCTCACTAATGGGTTTTGAATATGTTGGGTCTCTCACCCTATGCCATGGAAAAGGTTACCATCATCCATAGGTGTGCTTGATTATCGCATCGTGCATCAACATTTCTCTAACAGTATCTGAGAATTCCCAACAGAAGGGTCAGGGTTGTTTGATGTATGAAGCACACTGACTTTCTACATGCTGGCAACATTCTCTCTGGTGATAACACCCCACCACAGGGAGTGTTAATGAAGTTCCAAGGAATATATAGTGTACTTGCTAGAGGGACACTTTCCACAGCATACAAATCAAAAGGCATCTTTCCCTCATATGTCCAGGACATCAGTGGTTCCTTGAGAGTGGGAAAGACCTTTGACTTGGACTGTATTAACTTTGCAATCATACATTTCACTTCCATTTCTTATGTTCCTTTCCCTCAAACCCACTGCAAAGTAACCCAGTGTTTCCTGAGTAATAGTGTTGAATTCTTGCCTGATGTCCTGGGTACCACACTGGTGTCCAAAGCATCCTGCTTCTGTTGGTTCAACACAGGAGATTGTTCAAACCCTTTATACAGTGGACTACCAGTTGCTGTCTGTCAGGATTTTAAGAATTGCATGGCCTCCTGTAAGTTTTTCCCCCAGTTAGTGATACTTGTACCACTTGTTTTTTTAAACAACCTGCTTCATCCTTCTCCTACACCACTACTGTGAAGTCAACAGAGTTAGTGCAAAGTACATTTAACTTTGTGCCCAAGACACCATTTCTGTAATAAGTTATTTTAAAAGTTACCTGACTGTACCTGTTTTGGCATTGCCTGTGTAGCAAAACCCAGAGACAAACCACTGTACAGGGGTCTAACATGCTACACCTAGAGGTACTGGTTTACCAGCAAGCACAGGTTTAAGAACAAATATTGGCAATGCAATTTTATGTTCCTTCTCTGGGTCAAGGGTTCAGTCACTGCTAGTCCTTTGTAAGCTGGTAACAGCTTCCTTTTGAAAGTGGAATGATAGTGCTTATCACGGCCACGTGCACACATACGCTGCCCAACAGTGACCTCCTGTGGCAATGGGAATGTTTCCAGTTCTTTCGACAACACAGCAATGGTCAGACTGATTAAAATGTGGGAGTAAATGTATATAGTGGAATCCCTGCCAGGTGGAAGCAAATATCTCCCTATCTGCTTCTGGTACATATCACAGAATCATAGAACCAGAGAATACCAGGCTTGACAGGACCTCAAGGGTCATCTGGTCCAACCTTTATTGGCAAAAGCACGGTCTAGACAAAATGGCCCAGCACTCTGTCCAGCCGGATCTTAAAAGTAGCCAGTGTCGGGCAATCCACTGCTTCTCTGGGAAGATTATTCCAATGGCTGATTGCTCTCGCTGGGAAAAATGCTCCTCTTGTGGTGAACCAGAATTCCCACAGGAGTAACTTGTACACATTACCCCTCATCTGTTTCATGTGATTCTTGTAAATATGAAATCTCCATCTTCTTTGTGGCCACCCTTTACATACTAGAATATGGTGATAAAGTCTCCTGTAAGCCTCTTTTTCTCAAGGCTGAACTTCTCTCAGCTTCTCTTCATATGTCAGGCTTCTCAGTCCTTGGGTCATCTTAGTGGCTCTTCTCTGGACCCTCTCCAGTCCATCCACATCAGTTTTGCATACTGGTGACAAAAACTGAACACAGTATTCCAAGTGTGGCCTGAAGAGTGATGAATAGAACGGGCTAGTGACTTCTCTGTCTCTGCTGGTGATGTCCTCTTTGATATAACCCAGCATCCTGTTGGCTTTCCCTGCTGCAGGTGCACTGCTCACCCATATTGAGCTGCTTGTCCACCAGGAACCCAGCTCCCTTTCCACAGAGCTGCTCCCCATCCGGGTAGATTCCAGCCTGTGCTGCACTCCTGGATTATGTTTTCCCAGGTGCGAGACCTTACACTTGTCCTTATTCAACTCCATAAGGTTCTTGCTAGCCCACTCTTCCAGCCTATCCAGATGTTCCTGCAGGGTGCCTCTCCTTTCCAAAGGGTCTACTTCCCCACTCAGTTTGGTGTCATTGGCAAACTTCAACAGAGTAAAGTGCTGCTGGAGGAAAGACACACAACCCCTGTGTCTTGCTGGCTGTTAAACTGCAAGGGCACAGGCTGAACCTTCTCTTGAGAGGGAGTGGAGAGCAGCAACAGCACAAGTACTGATGGGACTGTGCACAGGAGGAGTGGGTGTTCATTATGTCCCTTCCACTTCCACAGATGTGAGGTTTGGCCACAGCTTTTATTGCAGGTCCTTATCGTCCTCTAGAGCCAGAGCCCCTTGTCCCTAACAAAATGGTGCCAAACCTTCTAGGCGTCTCCTGGTGCAGTCGGTGGCGACTCTACAACCAACTCAAGCTTGTGCAGGATCAAGCTGATCCTCTATCCAGGGATGCCAGGTTCAAGACCTGCAGTCCCTACTGCTGCTCTTGAGTCTGCTGCTGAATTGCACAGGTACCACCAGCTTCAATGTCATTTTCCTCCTTGCTGTGCTGCAGGAAAACAGCGTTGAAGACAGTGACCCTGGTACTGTTTGTCAGTCTGTTTTCTTTCAATGAGTCTCTCTACAGCTCACACCTGAGGATGGTGCCTTAGGAGGTCCCCACAGCTCTGTCCCCACAGCTTCCACCTTGGCCCATTTTCCTCGCTGTGACCAGAGGAGCCCAGCCAAGAGCAGAAAGCTGGTGACAGGGGTGTGCCAGTGTCCCCTGCCTCAGAGGAAGCGGGGACTTAACTTCCCCAGGAGGGCTAAGCCAGTTCTTTGAAGCTGAGGGAGAGGCAGTAGCCAACCTTGCCTGCCCCAAGAGTTTGAGGAGCTTCTGCAGGACCAGAAGCATGTTCCATGGTGGGGAATGTCCATCTGTTGCAGCACCTGTAGCACCATCGTGCCCACAGAAAGAGGGAGCGGGCATTCTGAGGCATGACCCTGTCTCAGACCAAGTTCCAAGCATAAGGAGAGCTTTGGCATGTGTCTGACAGGTGTTAACTGTGTGGGACAGTTTGGTGGAGAATGTCACCAGAGGACAGCAGCAGTGTGCCGGGCCTGCATCCCCTCCTGTGTCTGGCTCCTCCAACAGCAGGGGATGTTGGGGTTTCTTCAGGTCAAGGCTGGTTCTGCTGGCATAACTCCAGAGTACACAGTGCATTTCACCCACAGCCCATGGTCGGGGCTATGAATGGCCATCCTGTGGTCACCCAGTGGCCACTGTGGCCATTCAGGTGAAGGTCAGCTGGACCCAACACCAGTGCCCCCACAGCCCGTGGCATTACACACAGCTGGCAGAGAGCAGTGCTGAGGCAGGACTGGGCCTGTGGAGGTTTCAGCAAAGCATTGTCTTGGCATGAAGAGTTGAGTCTTTTGGTTTTGATCAGCACTAGAGTCCTGGTGCCCCAACCTTCTGCATGCTGCCATTTCAGATATTTGTCTGTGGGCAGAATGGGCAGAACTGCTTTGGGCCCAAGCAGACAGGGAGGGGGCTCTGGAGAGTGCCCCGAAGGACTGAGCAGTTCAGGGCTGGTGCAACGGGAGAGAGCAGGGCAGGGCATTCAGTAGGACCAGTGTTCAGGGATGGGAACAAGCAGCAAGGCAGAGGAGAGCGCTGTTGTTGAGAGGAAACACTTGGCAACAGCAGTGGCTTTCCCTTGCTCTTTGTGTCTTGCAGACTTCCCTGTCTCTGCCCGAGCTACAGGTGCAGCAGGAACTGTGAGATCAGACTGGGCAGATGTGCATGGGATCAGCATGCCGTGCACCTGTCAGGTGCCTCTGAACTCTCAGAAGTCTGCCCTCAAGACTGCTTTTAAAAGACAAAGCTACGCACCTGTGGTTTCCATAGCCATTTTCCATAGGAACTGCCTCCTGCTGCTTTTCTCACGCGTATTCCCCCACCTCCATTGCTCGCTTTTTCTTGGTCTGCAGAAAACAAGTTAAGAGAGGTGCCGAGTGAAGCTCTGACTCTGGGTTTTGTTAAGTCACTGTCATGGTTGCCATTGAACTTTGTTAACTCATTCTTATATCGATAAAATCCATTGTTCTTTCTCTCCAGAGTGAAGTGCAGGACTCCATCCACGATGGCAGCACGAGGGCTGCTGCCAAGTGTGCCCTTGGAGCCTTGAAGCAGGCTGGGGTTCCAGGCTTTACAGGAGTTATGAGGAAGGGCATGCTACAGAAGTCTTGATACAGAGGTTTCTCTCTTCCCTCCAGCATGTATCCTCCTCTAGTTCCCTGTCACAGCCAGCCAAAAGGCTGGTGCCGCTGAAACAGGCCCTGTGTATGGCCACACTTCCTTTTCCTGTTGTCTCCTTGCTCCTTTTCCTGTTCCTCCTGATAGAGGAAGAGAGTACTGTGGTGGGAATTGGAGTTGCCTTAGTTGTACCTGCCTCTCCATCCATGCCTTGGGTCCTCCTCAAGGGAGAATTGTAAAGAAACAACTGTCTCAGCAGTCTGTATTTACATGTGCTGCTGCAGTTGTCCGACCTCTGAGGCACTGCTCTGTCAGCAGTCATGCCAGAGATGATAAGGCCACTAGTTTCCTTCTCTCTTTTCAGGAGGAGCCCTTGGTGCTCCTGAACTACCTCAGGCTGCAGGTGCTGGGCCAGCCATGGTTCCTGCTTGTATCGAGTCAGGTCCCACAGGGATCCTGACGAAAAAGAGGGGAAGGTGTTGGGTCAGTTTTATCTGGCAATAAATCTCATTTATTTTCCCCAGATTGAGTGCGAGGCCATTGTGCCGAGGATGCAAACAGGCAGGGGAGCATGGCTGGGGTGGGTGGGGAGTGGGTCTGATGGCAGCTGGCAGCACTTGGCACATATGGAAGACAGGCTGGCAGATGGGGCAGCACACAAACAGCTCGGTCTGATGGTCAGGGAACACAAATAGTCAAAGGGAACACAAATAGTCTCATAGATGAGACTGCTCTTGGCACCAAGGAAGCACCAGGAAAGGAAGCCCTGTCGTTAGAGAGTGGGTGGGGGCAGGCGGGAGTTGGAAGCCCAGAGAGGTTTTGTCTGGAGAGACACAAAAGGCCAAATTGCCAAAGCTAAAGTCAAACAAAGCTCCAGCTCCATCAGTCAGAACCAAGTTCAACTCAAGTGCTCTTCAGCCAAGGGAGAGGCAGTGGCCCACCTCACCCGTCCTGGGAGGATGAGGAGCTTCTGCAGGACCAGGAGCACACTTCAGGCGAAGGAATGTCTGGGAAGGAAATACCTGAGTGGTACAGCCCTTGGTTTACGGGGGCTTTGTTCTGGTTCCCATCCCCTTTTTCCAGTTCAGTGTCCTGGGTACCCTGAGAACAACTGCTCTAACTAGTAAAGACTGAAGCAGAGGAGGCATTAAGTACCTCAGCCTTTTCCTCATCCTTGTCACTATGTTTTCCCCATATCCAATAAAGCATTGGAGCAAACTAGGTAAAATTTGAAGAAAACAAGAAAAGTTGTGAAAATGTTGCAGAAAATCAGGGAGAATTAGGGTGAAATCGAGGAAACCATGGATGTTGTGAGAAAATAAAATGAAAATTCAGGGAAATGGGGGGAAATTAGGGGAGATTGGGGCAAGTTAGGATGGAATTAGGGGAAATTTGGAGAAAGTAATAGAAATGAGGAGGAAAATAGGAAAATTGGGTAAATTGGGGAAATGAATTTCAATTAAGGGAAATTAGGGATATATTCAGGGAAAATTAGGAGAAGTTGGTGAAATCTGGGGAAAATTAGAGGGAATTTGGGCAAATTTGGGGAAATTATGGAAAATTAAGATACATTAGGGGAATCAGGGAAAATGTATGGAACTTTAGGGAAGTGTAGGGGAAATAAAGGAAAAATTGGCAGAAATGGGGCAGATTGATGGAGATTAGGGAAAATTCAGGGGAAAATCAGGAAATTTAGGTGTAAAAGGTCAGAATAAGGAAAATTAGGGGAAGTTTGGGGAGAATTAGGAGAAATTAAGGGAAATTGAGAGAAAATTAGGAAAACAATGGAATTGGGGGGAAATTGGGGAAAACAAAATTTGGCAGAAATTTGGGGAAATCAAGGGGAAAACAAGAAAATTTGGGGCCAATTGCAGGGAAAAAATGAGGACATTTGGGGAGAAATCAGGAAAATTTGGGAAAATTAGGAGACACCAAGGACATTCAGGGCAAATTGATGGAAATTTGGGTAAAATGGGGGGAAACCAAGGAAAATTGTGGCAGATTCAGGGACATTTAGGAAAACTGGAGGAAAAGCAAGGAAATTTGGGGAAAAATCAGGAAACTTTGGGGGAAACTGGGAAGATTAGGGGAAATTCAGGCACCTGGGTCCTCCATAGGACCTCTAATGGGATTGATGGGGCCTGGATGCCTGGGTGCCCCTGGCTATTCTTAGGTGAATTATGGGGGTCAAGGGGGGGAAGGGGGACCTGTAGGGTCAGCCCCATATATGGTTATGAGGTGAAGGTGCCCCACGGCCCCACTGGCGTCACAAGCTGATCNGGCTAGGGGTGGCCTGTGGTAATGGGTGAACTATGAGTGTACTATAGGGGAATATATTGAGGTCCTATGGGGCTGGAAGTGGGTCCTGTAGGACCACGGGAGTGGGGAGGGGTGTCCTATGGGATTGGGAGTGGGTTCCACAGAGCTGTGAGCATTTACACGGGTCCTATTGAAGGGAAGTAATGGGAACCTTGTGGGGCTGAGAAGGGTCCTATGCATGTCCTACAGGGCTGG
>VZRJ01012904.1:954499-982346 GCA_013397565.1 Ptilonorhynchus violaceus
GTCCCGGGGGGGGTGAGATATGGGGGTCCTGTGGGGCTGGGGAGTGGCTGGGTTCATAGGGGTCATTGGACCCTATGGTGTTGTGAGGGTCCTATAGGACTACAGAGCAGAGGGAGTGCCCTATGGAGCTGGGGAGTGTGCTGTAGATCCATAGGGGTCACCATGTCCCTATGGGGCAGTAGGGTGGCCTTGAGGTCACCCGTCTGTCCATGCCCCCCTCCTCCTGGTGACGCAGCTGCGAGGGGGAGGGGGGAATATAAGGGGGGGTCCCCCAGCCAGTGCCTGCAGACCCAGGGGCAGGTGGGGCAGGGGGCACTGGGAGCACTGTGAGGGTCTGGAAGGAGGTTATGGGGGGACTGGGGGCAACTGAAAGGGACTGGGAAAGAACATGGAGGAACTGGGAGGGAACTGGGAGGGTCTATAGGAGAACTGGGAGGGTCTATGGGGGAACTGGGAGGGACTGGGATTATACTGGGAGGGTCTGTAGGGGAACTGAGAGGGACTGGGAGGATCTATGGAGGAACTGGGAGGGTCTTTGCGGAGGACTGGGATGATACTGGGAGCATCTGTGGGGGAACAGCGTGGGACTGGGACGTTGCTGGGAGGATTTATGTGGGATATGATACTGGGGGAGGGGGGAGGGTACTGGCTAAATCCTAGGGGTGTTCTGGGACTTACTGAGCAGTACTCTGTGTGTGTGTGCATGTGCGTGTGTGTGTGTGGTGGTGTACTGGAGAAGTACTGGTGGGGCTGGGCAGGAATGTTGGGGTGCACTGGGACATACTGGGATATACTGGGACATGCTGGGACATACTGGGACATACCAGGGGGGTTATTGTGTCCCGGACCAGGACCAGAGCCCCCCTGAGTCTGCACTGTCATCCCCTGACTCGGAGACCACAGAGAGAGGTGGGGCTGAGCACTGGAAGGAACTGAGGGGTAACTGGGATGGTCTGGGATGATACTGGGAGGATCTGTGGGGGAACCAGGAAAGACTGGGAGGGATGGAAGAGTACTGAGGGGGTACTGGGAGGTGCTGGAGGGGGGTAAAGGGCAGGCAGTGTGAAGCACTGAAAGGAACAGGGAGCACTGGGGAGGGCACTGGGACTTTCAGGGAGGAACTTGGGATGGAGATGGGGACAACTGGGAGGGACTAGGAGCACTGGAAAGGAACTGGGAGCACTGGAGAAGAATGGGAGAAGAGATCACCAAGGATGGTCTTCGGATGGGGCTGACTGGGAGCACTGGGGAAAAACTGGGAGCACTGGGAGGGAACTGTAGATGATGGAACCACTGAGGATGGACTTGGGATGGGCAAGCTGGGAAGACTGGGAGTGTTGTGGAGGAACTGGGAGCACTGGGGAGGAATGGAGGAGTTGGGTCAACCAGGAGCAACTGGTAGATGTGAAGAACAGGGAATGATGGTTTCACCACGGAAGAAACCGGGATGGGGTCAACTGGGAGGAAGTGGCAGTACTGGGAGGGTCTGATCCCTCCTGCCCCATCCAGCCCCGTCCAGCGCCACCATGCCTGATGTGGAGATGGCCGAATTTGGGGAGGCTGCCCCCTATCTCCGCAAGTCGGAGAAGGAGAGGTTGGCTGCCCAGACCCGCCCCTTCGACCTGAAGAAGGACATCTTTGTCCCTGACGAGAAGGAGGAATTTGTCAAGGCCACCATTGTCAGCCGTGAGGGCTCCAAGATCACCGCTGAGACCGAGCATGGCAAGGTGGGGGGACACCAGCCACACCTGGGACACCTGCTCAAAATAGCAACTCCATTCCACATGGGAAGCAAAGAACCCAACCCATCTTCTCTAGAACCCAAGAAACATCTAGACCCCAACATACCTCCTCCAGCACCCACTGGATGCACAGATCCCACAGCATCTTCTCTAGAACCCAGGAAACATCTAGACCCTGATCCACCTTTTCCAAAGGTGGATCCAAACCATCTTCTCTATCACTTGAGGGACACCTAGACCTCCTCCAGCTCCCAAAGGAACACCCAGACGCCCAGCTACCAGCCCCATGGGAGGGAACAACTGGGGCAACTCCTTGTTCTGTGTTCCCACTCCATTGGGTCCTCCTTACCTTGAGCAGACAGTGACGGTCAAGGAGGACCAGATCATGCAGCAGAACCCCCCCAAGTTTGACAAGATCGAGGACATGGCCATGCTGACCTTCCTCCATGAGCCCGCCGTCCTCTACAACCTCAAGGAGCGCTACGCCTCTTGGATGATCTATGTGAGTTGGGAGCCCATGAAGTTCTCCAGACCCCATCCAGAACTCTGACACCCCTTCTTTAGACCCCTTGGGCCACATAGACTCGAGATGTCCCTTCTCCAGATCTCACGGGCCACCCATAACTGGGATGATCCTTCTTCACACCTCTTGAGCCACCCAGATCCAAGATGTCCCAGACCCTTGGGCCACCTAAAACTGGGATGTCCCTTCTCGAGATCACATGGGCCACCCAGAACTGGGATGTTCTGTCTCCAGACCTCTTGGGTCACCCAGACACAAGATGTCCCATCTCCAGACCACAGGGGTCACTTAAACCCAAGATATCACCTAGACACAAGAGGTCACTTCTGCAGACCCCTTGGACCACCTGATAGGGCAGCACCCCCTGACTCTGACCCACCTGCTCCTTTTTCCAGACCTACTCAGGGCTCTTCTGCGTGACAGTCAACCCCTACAAGTGGTTGCCAGTCTACAACGCCGAGGTGGTGGCTGCCTACCGGGGAAAGAAACGGAGTGAAGCTCCACCCCACATCTTCTCCATCTCTGACAATGCCTACCAGAACATGTTGACAGGTAGGGACCTTCTGCAGGTACCCCATAACCATATCATATTTGGGGAGCAGGAGATGTGGGGCAGAGCCAAAGTGGGCTTCAGTACCTCATGTTTCTTCTCCTCATCCCACCAGATCGGGAAAACCAGTCCATCCTCATCACGTGAGTGACCTCATCTCTAAACATTGTCTAAGTCCCCCTCACAGCCAAGACCCTCCCACTTAGCATATAGTCCCTCCCCTTCCCCCTTGCAAGCATGCCCACTGGCATGGTTGACCCTTTATCACCACCTGGACTTGACTCTGGAGGTCCATTGTCCATCTACTGCAAGTCCCACTCCCTCCCCAGTGAATCCCCTAGCACCATAGCACCAGCACCCAACCATTGCTCTTCTTGTCTATCTTCAGCGGAGAATCCGGAGCGGGGAAGACAGTGAACACCAAGAGGGTCATCCAGTACTTTGCTGTCATCGCTGCCATTGGTGACCGTGGCAAGAAGGAGACTGGGGCCCCAGGCAAGGTAAGGGCACAGAGTGGGGGACCACACCCTGGGGTCTGGCCAACATTCTGCTGCCTGTCTGTCCAGCCCACGACACAACCAAACACCCAAAAATCCACCCAATCATCTAACCAATGAACGAACGAACGAACCAACCAACCAACCAATCATCTATCCAACCTTCCATTCATCTGTCCTACCTCCATCCACCCAACTAACCATCCCTCCATCCACCCATGGCATCAACCCACATCCCTTTCCATCAACCTAACCACCCATGCAAACCTCCATGGACCTCTATGTCCTCCCATCCATCCATCTCAACCTCAAACCCTATATCCCATGCCTGTTACTATGACAGCCCCCCTGACACTGTCCCACTCTATCAGGGTACCCTGGAGGACCAGATCATCCAGGCCAACCCTGCTTTGGAGGCCTTTGGCAATGCCAAGACCCTCCGCAATGACAACTCATCCCGATTTGTGAGTGTTAGGGGTAGAGTCTATGAGGCAGAGTCTATGGGCTGGAGTCTATGGGGAAGGGTCTATGGGTTGGGGTCTTCTGTGAGAAGGTGGCCATCTCCACCTCCTGTCACTGCTTTCCCAGGGGAAATTCATCCGGATCCATTTCGGGGCCACTGGGAAGTTGGCATCGGCTGACATTGAGACTTGTGAGTAGGTTGAGGGCTCCAGAAGAGGACATCTAGTTGTCCACCACCCATCCCTCTATCCATCTCTCCATCCACATGTCCATCCCTTTCCTCATGCTACCATCTATCTACCCTTCCATATCCTCAAGCCTCCATCCATTCATCCATTTGGTCCTCCATCTCCTCATCCCAATGTCCACCCATCTTCTCTTCATCCCCACCCCAGACCTCCTGGAGAAGTCCCGTGTCATCTTCCAGCTGAAGGCTGAAAGAAACTACCACATCTACTACCAGATCCTCTCCAATAAGAAGCCAGAGTTGCTGGGTGAGCCATGCTCCGAACCTACCCGGAAGTACCTGACCACACACCCTTTTTGGGACCTGCGTGTCCCAACCCCTTCTTCTCCTTTCAGACATGATGCTTGTGACCAACAACCCCTACGACTATGCCTTCATCTCCCAAGGAGAGACCACGGTTCCATCCATCGATGATGCAGAGGAACTCCTGGCCACAGACGTGAGATCGGAGGCCACCAGGCAGTGTGTGTGTGTCTCTGTGGGCTGGAGAAGATCTTGATCACATTTTTGCCCCACAGAGTGCTTTTGATGTCCTGGGCTTCACCCCAGAGGAGAAGAACTCCATCTATAAACTGACGGGCGCCATCATGCACTTTGGTAACATGAAGTTCAAGCAGAAACAACGGGAAGAGCAGGCAGAACCAGATGGCACCGAAGGTTGGGTCTAACCAATGTCGAGGTGGGAACTGGGGTGAACCCCACGGTCCTTCCAGGTTCATGTTTTCCCTTCTTCATACTCAGAGGCAGACAAGTCAGCTTACCTAATGGGGCTGAACTCGGCTGATCTTCTCAAGGGGTTGTGCCACCCTCGGGTCAAAGTGGGCAATGAGTATGTCACCAAGGGGCAGAATGTTCAGCAGGTGAGTAGGACATCCCCAACACCTCCTCCTTTTGGCGTAGCACAGTGCCATCTCCAGCAAGGAGGACAGCAAGAGACCCCTCTCACTAGTGGGATGTCCCTCTTCCAGGTGATTTACGCTGTCGGGGCCTTGGCCAAGGCTGTGTATGAGAAGATGTTCAACTGGATGGTGGTGAGGATCAACAACTCGCTGGACACCAAGCAGCCGCGGCAGTACTTCATTGGAGTGCTGGACATTGCTGGCTTTGAGATCTTTGATGTGAGCCCTGGTCGATCCTGTTGTGTTGACCCCATTGGGTGTTGAGTTAGCCCTACTGGATGGCCAGATGACCTTGTTTTCACTGGTTTTTGTGTTGAGCTCATTGGGTCTCAGGTTGACCCCACTGAACTTATTAGATGTTCTTTTGACCCCACTGGCCATATTCTCTCTCCTTTCCCAGTTCAACAGCTTTGAGCAGCTCTGCATCAACTTCACCAATGAGAAGCTGCAGCAGTTCTTCAACCACCACATGTTTGTGCTGGAGCAGGAGGAATACAAGAAGGAGGGCATCGAGTGGGAGTTCATTGACTTCGGCATGGACCTCCAGGCCTGCATCGACCTCATTGAGAAGGTACCACCTCCCCCAGAGCCTTGTGGGGGCTGAAGGAAAGGGCCCTTTCAGCTGGAGCTTCCCAGGGACCCCAATGCTGGCCAGCTGGGTTGCACTTGGTGTTCACTGTAGCCAACAAGGCTTTTTTTTCCAGCCCATGGGGATCATGTCCATCCTGGAAGAGGAGTGCATGTTTCCCAAGGCCACGGACATGACCTTCAAGGCCAAGCTCTTTGATAATCACCTGGGCAAATCGGCCAACTTTGGGAAGCCACGAAACATCAAGGGGAAGCCAGAGGCCCACTTCGCCCTCATCCACTATGCTGGCACAGTGGACTACAACATCATTGGGTGGCTGCAGAAGAACAAGGACCCCCTCAATGAGACAGTGGTGGGGCTTTACCAGAAGTCAGCCCTCAAGCTCTTGGCCAATCTCTTCGCCAACTACGCTGGGGCTGATGCACGTAAGGAACACCGCCTTCCTTAGCATCTGGGGTTCTTCCTACCCTGTCCCAGACCTATCTCATCCTTTCTTCTTCTTCAACAGCTGTGGAGAAGGGGAAAGGATCTAAGAAGAAAGGTTCCTCCTTCCAGACTGTCTCTGCTCTGCATCGGGTGAGAGTCCAGGGGTTAATGGTTGACCCCAGGGTGTGTGGGTGTGGAAAACATGTCCTAGGGCAGGGGATGACCCTCGGTGGGACAGGTTGGGGGGTGTCTTCATTCTCTTCATCATCTCATCATCCATCTTCCAGGAGAATCTCAACAAGCTGATGACCAACCTGCGGTCTACCCACCCTCATTTTGTCCGCTGCATCATCCCCAATGAGACCAAGTCTCCTGGTGAGCCAATCCCTGAGGGTTGTTCCAGGGAACAGTGCTGGTCCCTAGCCAAAGGTGATGGTGGGGAGCAGTGCTGTGGGGCAGGCCTTGACTCACCAGTGTTGATGGCCCACCAGGTGTGATGAACAACCCCCTGGTAATGCACCAGCTCCGCTGCAATGGGGTGCTGGAGGGCATCCGCATCTGCCGCAAGGGCTTCCCCAACCGCATCCTCTATGGGGACTTCCGCCAGCGGTAGGCACTGAGGAGAAAATGTGGGGAGGAGATGGACAACCCCACTGGGGCTGATCTCAGGGTTTCCTGTCCTTTTTGGCCACCAGGTACCGCATCCTGAACCCTGCCGCCATTCCTGAGGGGCAGTTTATCGACAGCCGCAAGGGCGCCGAGAAGCTCCTGGGATCTCTTGATATTGACCACAACCAGTACAAGTTTGGGCATACCAAGGTGAGGTCATGTGGTCTTCATTCCTGTTGTCCCACCATCCACAAGGTTTTCATGGTGGGACCAGGTGGACTCTATGGTCATACCGTCTATTTGTCCATCTGCCCATCTGAGCTTCCTCCATCCACCCCACCACCCATCCCTCCATCAGGCCTCCAAACCCCAGCAGCACTTATCTTCATTTCCCCTCAAAGGTCTTCTTCAAGGCTGGGCTGCTGGGACTTCTGGAGGAGATGCGGGATGAGCGCCTGGCCCGGATCATGACCCGCTTGCAGGCCCAGGTCCGTGGTTTCCTCTCCCGTCAGGAGTTCAAGAAGATTCTGGAGCGCAGGTGGGTGGTGAGATGGAGATGGTGTTGGGTCCATGTTGAGTGAAAGCCCTTGGTGACCCACATCTTGCTGTGCCTTCTCCAGGGACTCATTGCTGGTGATCCAGTGGAACATCAGGGCCTTCATGGGGGTGAAGAACTGGCCTTGGATGAAGCTGTACTTCAAGATCAAGCCCTTGCTGAAGAGCGCTGCGACAGAGAAGGAGATGCAGGTAGGACAGGGCCATGGGTAGAGGAGGTGGGCAGGTGGATGGAGAGAGGAAAGGGTATGTGAGGACATAAATGAAGAGATGAGACTTACAGGGCACCTCTGTGCCTCCCACAGAACATGAAAGAAGAGTTTGGGCGGCTGAAGGAGGCCCTGGAGAAGTCAGAGGCCCGGAGGAAGGAGCTGGAAGAGAAGATGGTCTCCATGCTGCAGGAGAAGAATGACCTTCAGCTCCAAGTGCAGGCTGTGAGTGGCCTAGATGTCCCAGCCTCTTGCTCCTTTTTCATTCACCTCAAACCAACCTTTCCCCTTCCAGGAGCAAGACAATCTGGCTGATGCTGAGGAGCGCTGCGACCAGCTGATCAAGAACAAGATCCAGCTGGAGGCCAAGGTGAAGGAGCTGACAGAACGGATAGAGGATGAGGAGGAGATGAATGCTGAGTTGACAGCAAAGAAGAGGAAGCTGGAGGATGAGTGCTCAGAGCTGAAGAAGGACATTGATGACCTGGAGTTATCGCTGGCCAAGGTGGAGAAGGAGAAACACGCCACTGAGAACAAGGTGAGGGTGGGGAGAAGCCTTGACCTCAAATTGTGGCGAATTGAGCTCACTCAAGCCCAAGTGAATAGGTTTGGAGAAGGCCCAAGGCTGGTTGGATTGGGTTGCCAAGATCCAAGGCTGTTTGGGCTGCCAAATTCAAGGCTGGTTGAGTTGGGTCATGAAGACCCAAAACTGCTCGGGTTGGGTTGTGATGACCCAAGGCTGATTGGATTGCATCACCAAGACTGAAGACTGGTTGTGTTTTCCTGCATCTCCTGACGTAGACCCAGCTAGACCAAGAGCAAGAACAAGCTCCTGTCTCTTGTCTTACCTCTGGTACCAAGCTGGAAGCCTGATATTTCTCCTCCTGCAGGTCAAGAACCTCACAGAGGAGATGGCCGGGTTGGATGAGATCATTGTCAAGCTAACAAAGGAGAAGAAGGCCCTGCAAGAATCTCACCAGCAAGCGCTGGATGACCTGCAGGCGGAGGAAGACAAGGTCAACACCCTGACAAAGGCCAAAGTCAAGCTGGAACAGCAAGTGGATGATGTGAGTATGTGCCAGTCCCACCACGGGCACATAGCTGGTCCTTCAGAGTGTGGAGGTCCTTCTGGGGTGGGTGTTTGCGCAAGGCTGATAGGTGCATCTCTGCCTCGCTTTCAGCTGGAGAGCTCACTGGAGCAGGAGAAGAAGATCCGTATGGACCTGGAACGGGCCAAAAGGAAATTGGAAGGTGATTTGAAGCTGGCTCAGGAGAATATCATGGACCTGGAGAATGACAAGCAACAATTGGATGAGAGGCTAAAAAAGTAGGGCCCACGCACTTGCTTGTCCTTTACCTATAACACCCTTCTCTGCTGAGCACCCAGGAGCATGACTACCTGGTGTTTCTGCCCACACTCAGGAAAGACTTTGAGCTCAACGCCCTCAACGCCAGAATTGAGGATGAGCAAGCAGTTGCAGCCCAGCTCCAGAAGAAGCTCAAAGAGCTTCAGGTGAGGTGGGCTTCAGCTTGGGGGTCAACCAGAAGGAGGAACTGGTCTTCCCCATTTTCTTCTTCACACCTTCTTGAGAAGGACCTAAACCAGCATGCCACCTACCTAAGGTCTGAAGCCCATGGCATGTCCATTGTTCTAGAATCTTTCTGTCATTTATTGCCTTGAAATGACTCATGGGCTCCTGGGCAGGTTGCCTTTTGGGTGGGTTGAGCTGAACCAATGGGTCTGGAGTACTCAGGGTACTGGGGCATCTTGCATAGGACCATCTGAGCTGAGCAGACCATCAGTGTTGAATCAAGTTAATTCCAGTGCGCTTAGAGAAGGTTGTGCTGAGCTGTCTGATCCAGTTAGCTCTAGGATTGGTTGAGCTGCATGTCCTCAAGACGAGTTGAGTTGAAGAATCTCAAGGTGATTTGAGAAGGTGGAGTGTCTTCAAATAAGGCCAGGTTGATCCGGAGAGCTCAGATCTTGACTAGGTTGAAGAGAACTTGATGGGAACAAGATTGGTTGAGGTGAAGGGTCTGCAGCTGTCTGGGTTGAGCTGAAGAGTCCACGGCTGGTTGAGTTCACTTGAATTGACTTACAAACTCTTCAGCTCAATTGGTTGAGTTGAGTTGGGTTGAGTTGAGTTGAGTTGAGGAGACAGGTGAAACCAAGTCTGCTGAAAGCATCTTCATCCTTGGAGAACAGGCGCGGATTGAGGAGCTGGAGGAAGAGTTGGAGGCAGAAAGAACAGGCAGAGCCAAGGTGGAGAAGCTGCGCTCAGACCTGTCACGGGAGCTGGAGGAGATCAGTGAGCGGCTGGAGGAGGCAGGTGGTGCCACATCAGTGCAGATCGAGCTCAACAAGAAGCGAGAGGCGGAGTTCCAGAAGATGCGGCGGGACCTGGAGGAGGCCACACTGCAGCATGAGGCCACGGCTGCTGCACTGCGGAAGAAGCATGCCGACAGTGTGGCCGAGCTCAGCGAGCAGATTGACAACCTACAGCGTGTCAAGCAGAAGCTGGAGAAGGAGAAGAGTGAGCTCAAGCTGGAGCTGGATGATGTTGGCTCCAACATGGAGCAGCTGATCAAGGCCAAGGTAGGAAATAGGTCTCCAGCCATGAAAGAATAACTCTTCCACCACCCTCTCAAGGTTCCCTTTCATCTTCCTGTCCTTCCTGTTTGCAGGCCAACCTGGAGAAGATGTGCCGCACCATGGAAGATCAGATGAATGAGCACCGGACCAAGTCCGAAGAGGCTCAACGCATGGTCAATGACCTCACCACTCAACGAGCCAAGCTCCAGACGGAAAATGGTGAGGGGCTTGCTCTTCCCTAACCCAACTGCCTATCCCTTGCCCAGGGGAGTGGTTTTAGGGTGCATCCAGCAAGTGATTGTCCACCATTCCTTCCCACAGGTGAGCTCTCCAGGCAGCTGGAAGAAAAGGAAGCCTTCATCAACCAGATGACGCGAGGGAAACTCACCTACACCCAACAGCTGGAGGACCTCAAGAGGCAGCTAGAGGAAGAGGTCAAGGTAGGGCTTTGTTGGGGAGGTCAGTGGGTCTGAAAGACACCTCCAGTGTCAAGGATGCGGTTGGTTTGGGACTGAGAGGTGCATCATAAGCCTGCCCTCACAGCAGGAGAAAATCAATTGAGGTTTCTCAGGAAGTTCAGTAGGGTTGGTGTGTTTCAAGGAGGTTGGGTTGGTGGGTTTCAAGGAGCTTGGGTTGGGTTGGTTGGTAAAAAGGATGTTAGCTGGGGGGATATAGAGAATATTGAGTTAGGTTGGATTGATCTACAGAAGCTGGTCAGCTTGCAGTGATGAAAACAAGATCCTGCTGAGTTGGACAACCCCAAAATGGCTCAAGTTGATGTGGAACCAACTTCTCTTCACCTTGTCTCTCTCTCCCCTCCCAGGCCAAGAACGCCTTGGCCCATGCCCTCCAGTCAGCCCGGCACGACTGTGACCTGCTGCGGGAGCAGTATGAGGAGGAAACAGAGGCCAAGGCTGAGCTCCAGCGCTCACTCTCCAAGGCCAACTCCGAGGTGGCACAGTGGAGGACCAAGTACGAGACAGATGCCATCCAGCGCACTGAGGAGCTGGAGGAGGCCAAGTGAGTCATCTCCCCATGGAGGGAGCTTCTATGGGGCAGGGGAGAGTGGAGACTCTTCCACCGTAGAAGGATCTGAGCAGGAATAAGAACCTGGAAATGGCAAAGGACATCCAGAGCAGAGCCTCAGCCAATCAGTGGGTGGAAGAAGGTTTGAGTTGGCCTACTTGGTTCACGGGTCACCAGAGCCAGGTTTTCTCCCGGGGCAGGAAGAAGCTGGCCCAGCGGCTACAGGAGGCTGAGGAGGCGGTGGAGGCAGTCAATGCCAAGTGTTCCTCCCTGGAGAAGACCAAGCACCGGCTGCAAAATGAGATTGAAGACCTCATGGCTGACCTGGAGCGGTCAAATGCAGCTGCTGCTGCATTGGACAAGAAGCAGAGAAACTTTGACAAGGTGGGAGGATCAAGAAATGATGGAAGGAGAAGGGTGGGCAGGGGGTAGAGAGATGTGGGTCCCACGAATCAAAGAAAGGCAGGAAAAGAAGTCTAGAAAAAGGTGAACAACTTTCAAGGGCCACGTTTCAGCAGAGCTTCAAGTCCTTACCAAGAGAGTTTCAGGGAGAGGAGGAGGAGGATGGAAAGAGGGTTCTTCATGGGCAAAGCAGCTGCTGAGCAGGTGGTGTCCCCATAGATCTTGTCTGAGTGGAAGCAGAAGTTTGAAGAGTCACAGATGGAGCTGGAGGCATCGCAGAAAGAGGCCAGGTCCCTCAGCACCGAGCTCTTCAAGCTGAAGAATGCCTATGAGGAGTCACTTGATCACCTAGAGACCTTAAAGAGGGAGAACAAGAACCTCCAAGGTGAGACCGTGGTCCTCCCCCTACCCACCTTGCTGTTCTCCACCACTTTGCACCAAGTCTGATGAGATCTTATCTGAGCAGAGGAGATCTCGGACCTCACGGAGCAGCTAGGTGGCAGCCACAAGACCATCCATGAACTGGAGAAGGTCCGGAAGCAGCTGGATGCTGAGAAACTGGAGCTCCAAGCTGCACTGGAGGAGGCTGAGGTGAGCCAAATCACATCCCTATGAGTCCCCATGTTGTCCTGGTCTTCTCTGTGGACCTCTAATTTCTCTCTATCCCAACCAGGCCTCTCTGGAGCATGAGGAGGGAAAGATCCTGAGGGCCCAACTGGAGTTCAACCAGGTCAAGGCAGACTATGAGCGCAAGCTGTCCGAGAAGGATGAGGAGATGGAGCAGGCCAAGCGCAACCACCTGCGGGTGGTGGACTCACTGCAGACCTCTCTGGATGCTGAGACTCGGAGCCGTAACGAGGCCCTGAGGCTGAAGAAGAAGATGGAGGGTGACCTGAATGAGATGGAGATCCAGCTCAGCCATGCCAACCGTGTGGCCGCTGAGGCCCAGAAGCAAGTCAAGACATTGCAGGGCTACCTCAAGGTACCCATCAGACTTCTGTTCCATAAGAATGTTGAGGTGTAGTAGGTTCCACCACTCCACAGTGGATGAAGGGTGGACCTCCAGCCCCTTCCCCACCATCCCCATTCACCCTCTTTCTCCATGCCGCCCTGTAGGACACCCAGCTACAGCTGGATGACATGGTACGGGTCAATGAGGACCTGAAGGAGAACATTGCCATTGTGGAGAGGAGGAACAACCTTCTTCAGTCGGAGCTGGAGGAGATGCAGGCGGTGGTGGAGCAGACCGAGAGGGCCCGCAAGTTGGCTGAGCAGGAGCTGATTGAGGCCAGCGAGAGGGTCCAGCTTCTCCACTCACAGGTGACACCTCTCATACCTTAAAGGAGAGAAATCACCTCCATCCATGGGTGTGGGATTCTAATGGGTTGAGTTACCAAGATCTCCAGATCCTTGAAGCCTGCAGAGTTGGCAGGGGGTATAGGAGCATTAAGTACTGGGGGTGGAAGAAGGATGGGTCAGCAGTTCAACAGACACCTCCTGAGATCCTCTCCTTCAACTCCAGAACACCAGCCTCATCAACCAGAAGAAGAAGATGGAGGCTGACATCTCCCAGCTGCAGACAGAGGTGGAAGAGGCCATCCAGGAGTGCAGGAATGCTGAGGAGAAGGCCAAGAAAGCCATCACTGACGTGAGTGCCATGGTGGGACCAACATCTAGGACACCTTCCACTGGAGGGTGATGGAGAGCACGCTTTGGTCCTCCTTCTCTGCTTGTTCTTCTCTCCCTGGGCAGGCGGCCATGATGGCAGAGGAACTGAAAAAGGAGCAGGACACCAGTGCCCACCTGGAGCGGATGAAGAAGAACATGGAGCAGACCATCAAGGACCTGCAGATGAGGCTGGATGAGGCCGAGCAGTTGGCGCTCAAGGGGGGCAAGAAGCAGCTGCAGAAGCTGGAGGCCCGTGTGCGGGAGCTGGAGAATGAGCTGGAGGCTGAGCAGAAGCGCCACGCCGAGAGTGTCAAGGGTCTCCGCAAGTCTGAGCGGCGTGTCAAGGAGCTCAGCTACCAGGTGCATTGCTGAGGTGGCCATGGAGGTCATACACTGTCCCTGTGGCCACAGGGCCTTATGTCTCATGCCATACACAACCTAGAACATGGCTGACCTGCCAGCCCGGCAGATACAAGTGAACTAGACCACCTCTATGTCCGATACTGTAGTTGGACCCAGAATATGGTTGACCCAGCCTCTCAGTGTCCTAGCATCCATGGAGTCTGTCCATGTTCTAGAACCTCAGGTGGGACCTCATCAGGGTCAAAAAGATACCTTCACACAGGGGGACATCCCACTTTCTGCCCCACAGTTGAGGCCACCCACAGATCTAGAGAGGCCGTGCTCCCCAAGAACATTGTTAACTGTCTCCTGACCCTCATTGCTCTGGTGGTGACCAAAAGCACAGGTAGGGTCAGGTCTTAACTCACATGTGTCTCATCCCACAGACGGAGGAGGACCGCAAGAATCTGGTCCGGCTCCAGGACCTGGTGGACAAACTCCAAATGAAGGTCAAGTCCTACAAGCGACAGGCAGAGGAGGCGGTGAGCAGAGGAGGGGACTGGCTGGGATTGCGGTGTGGAAGAGGATGTGGGGAGTAGCAGGCGACCTTAGGGTAGTCAAGGGGATGGATATCATGAGGTGAGGGGGGTGGGTCAAGAGAGAAGTGGGTGGGTGGTGGGATGGATGGATGGATGGATGGATGGATGGATGGATGGATGGATGGATGGATGGTGAGACATATGACTAGGAGGTTGAGTGGATGTCTGGATGAATGGAAGGTTGGATAGATCCTGGTGCGATGAACGGCTGGCTGGCTGGAAGTTGGAATGAATGGATGATTGTGTGGCTGAAAGGTTGGATGGGTGGCTGGAAGGTTGGTTGGATGGATGGAAGGTTGAGTGGGTGGAAGGATGGATGAAATGACGTCTGGCTGACTGAAAGGATGCACAGAAGGAATGGATGTACCGAAGGAAGGTTTACTAAGTGGAAGGTTAGATGGATGGATGGATGGATGGACGGATGGACGGATGGAAGGAAGGTGGGATGGAAGGTTGAATGGATGAAATGTTAGATGGATGGTTGGTTGAATAGATGGTTGGGTGGCTGGAAAATGGGATGTCTGGAGGGACAGGTGCATCCATGGTGGATCAGGTGGAGCAATATGAAGGTTGGGTGGAGGGACAGCTGGCAGGGTGGCAGGAAGCCAGATGGAGCTGTGTGGGAGCCTCACTGATGCCCTTGCCCCCTCAGGAGGAACAGGCCAACTCCAACCTGGCTAAGTTCCGCAAGGTGCAGCATGAGCTGGACGAGGCGGAGGAGCGTGCTGACATCGCCGAGTCCCAGGTCAACAAGCTGCGAGCCAAGAGCCGTGACATTGGAGCCAAGGTGGGACCTTCCCCTGTCCTACAGCTGCCCCATGGCTGCCCCACAACTGCCCCATGCTCACACTTCCTTTTTCTCCTTCTCCATCAGAAGGGACTCAATGAGGAGTGAAGCTCTGGACCTCCAACAGGATCCCCTGGACCTCCAAGTGGCCCACCCCCACTCCCAGCCCGCTAAACTTGATCAGCCAATAAAAAGCATTGAGCAGCAGGAGTTTGTGTGGGGCTGGGCTTTTGTGAGGAGGGTGGGGTTGCCCCATGGCATGGCATCCACAAGATGGCTGTAGCCCACACAAGATCACCTACCAGTGTGCAACCCAGCACACCCCACAGCGTGATGCAACCAGACCCATAGTGCAATGTGATGTGAACCATGGGGTACACCTCAACCTTGACCTGCCCCCACAGTGTATCTCAATCTGCCCCATGGTGTTCTGCCACCTCAACCTGCCCCACACCAACCTAAATCCACGTGTGGGGAGAGACATGTCTGCGGACATGTAGGGGTGGGGAGGGAGGGATCCCAGGAGATGGGAGACAGCATTTGGGACCCCCTCATGTGGGGCAGAGCCTGAGTGGACCCCTTGGGCATGTTTTGGCTCCTGAGGTTGCACCTTCTCCTGCTGCAGGTACTGATTCCCTCTGTCCTGGCCTCAGTGTTCCCCTGGCCACCAGCTGCTCCGTCCCACTGCACGCCATGTTCTACCACCCCCCATGCCATACTGACACTGTGTCCTATGTCTCTCCATCCCTCTATACTTTCCATCCATCATCCCATCACCTCTTGGACCACTAGCCCTCTCTCCTCCCTCTCCCTCCTTCTACCTCATCCATGGCTCCCTGGTCNCCTGGCGTCCAGGCAGCTCCCCTCCCCCACCAAACTCAGGCCGAGGAGGAGTGGGGATAGTGTCTCTATGGGGCTCTATGTGGAGTCTTTGGGGCTCTAAAGGGACTCTATGGGGATCCGTGGAGACTCTCTGTGGCTCTAAGGCATACTTATGGGGGTCTATAAGGGCTCTGTTGGGAAGAGGAGAGGGTCTGTGGGGCAGTGGAGGGGTTCTATGGGGCACAATGGGGAGGTGGGGACCTCCCCGCCCGCAGGAATGTGTCACCTCGTGGTAACACTTGTCACCTCCTTGATGACAAAGTGAACACGGTGTTCAGGGACTGCTGCCAGACCCCCCCGTCCACCAGACCCCTGCCAGCCCCACGGCGCCTCACTGGGGGGAATGAGATAACAATCTTCTCTCCCCTCCCCCCACTGTGTCCCGATATAGACCTGGCAGGGTAGAGCTGTCACCATCCCAAGGGTGACAGGACATTGGCCAGGGACCCAGGCGTCCAGGCCTCACAGGCACCCCCTTCACAAGGGTCCCAGGCATCCTAGCCCCATAGATCTCCTCCATGCACAGGGGACCCACGCATCTGGGCTCCATAGATCCTGCACACACAAGTGACCCAGGCATCTGAGCCCCACAGAATCATCACAAACCTTGCCAAAGGACTCAGCAGTCAAGTCCCCATAGATCGCCCACACACACAAGGGACCCAGGCGCCTGGGCTCCATAGTTTCCCCCCACACACAAGCGACCCAGGCGTCTGGGCTCCATAGACACCTCCTACATGAGGGACCCAGGCATCCACACCCCACAGACCCCTACAAGTGGTCTCGACAGCCCTTGCTCTTCCCCATAACTCTGCCCCATAGATCATCCTGTGGGGTGAATATGTGGGTCCTGGATGCCTGGGTCATTGGAGACATGCCACCTTGGGGCTGGGGAAGGGGGGGGAGCTGCCCCCCTCCTTCTCCCCTATCAGCCACCCCCTCCCCAGGAATGCTCCTCCCCTCCCCACCCCATGATGGCCTATAAAGGCTGTGGGGCTGCAGAGCTGGCATAGGTGTCGGCGTGGGGCAGAGAGANGGCTGAGGATGAGGATATGGGGGGCTATGGGGTGTGCAGGAGGGTTATGGAGAACATGGGGGTCTATGGGGCACAGGAATCTGTGGGGGCTATGGGGCACAGGGACTATGGGACACATGAGGGTTCTCTGGGGTGTGGGGATCTTTGGGGTACACATGGAGTTATGGGGCACAGAGGACCTAAAAAGCACTGAGAGGAACTGTGGGCGACAGAGATCTATGGGGGCACAGTAATCTATGGGACACTGATGGTCTATGGGGCACCCAGGGGGCCTATGTGGCACAAGCAGTGCTATGGGACACATGGGATCTATGTGGCAAAGGGGTCTGTGGGGCAAAGACATTCTATAGGGGCTATGGGGTGCAGGAATCTATGGGATGCAGCCCTACTCATTCTCCGCTTGTCCCTCCAGCTCCCTTCATCTTACCTGCTAGATCCACAGACTCCAGGTGAGGGTGGTGTTGTGGGGCACCATGGGGATGGGTGCTTTGTGGGGGGGTGTGCTGCTATAGGGTGTATGTGTCGCTATAGGATCTGCACATCACTACAGGAGGTCCGTGCTTTGTTATGGGGGTCTGTATATGGGGCTGTGCATGACTACAAGGTCCCCTGCATTGTTACAGGGGTCCCTGCACTGTGCTGCGCATCACTATAGGCATGCCTAAATCACTATGGGGCTCTGTGTGTGGTTATAGGGGCCTTTGCATTGCAGGGGTCCATGCACCGCTACAGGGGTTGGTGGGTAGCTGTGGGGGTCCCTGCATCACTCTAGGAGTCTGTACATGGGGCTGTGCATGGGTATTGGGGTCCCTGCATGACCATAGAGGTCTGCACACAGCTATAGGGGGTCTGTGCACTGCTATAGGGCTCAGTATGTGGGGCCATGTATGGATTCTGTGTATAGGGCCATACACAACTATGAGAATCTGTACATCACTATTAGGGGTCCCTGAATCACTGCAGGGGTCTGTGCATGGGGCAATGCATGACTATGTGGGTCTGCAGTGGGCTATAGGGCTCCCTACACATCTATAGGGGCCCAAGCATGGGGCTGTACGCAGCTACGAGGCTCTGTGTCTGGCTATAGCATCTGCCACAGCTATAGGTCATGGCTATAGGGGCCCATGCGTGGCAATGGGGTTCTGTGGGGCCATGGGACAAGGGGCGAGACCCCGTGGCCAGAGCTCCACAGCCCCCCAGGTGATGCAGGGTCCCTGTCTGTGTGGGGCAGGATGGGAGATGCAGTGCTGGGGGCGCTGGGGGCGGCAGCCCCCTTCCTGCGGCCAGGGGAACGGGAGCGGCTGGCGGCGCAGACCAGACCCTTTGATCCCCGCAGCGAGTGCTTTGTCCCCCACCCTCGGGAGGAGTTCGTGCGGGGGCGGGTGATGGGGCGCATAGGCGGCGAGGTCACCGTCCAGACCGAGCTGGNTTTGATCGGAGGTGGAGGCATAGAGGGTGACTGGTGGGTGGGAAGAAGGGGGATTTGGCATCATGGGGGGTAAGGAGTTGGTGAAAAATTGGGGGGCAAAGGGTAAACGAGGGAGGGGTTAACAGGATTAAGTTAATGGGGGAGGGGTTAAAGGAGGGAGGGAGGTTAAGGGTTTGGGGGTAGGCAAAGCAGGGAGGTGGAAACCAGGTGGGGGCCCTGACCCACTGAAGACTTCCCAACTGATGAGTGGTGTCTCTGAACCCTTAGGAGATCCCCTCCCAACTCACGGAAGAAACCCTATCAATAGAGCACCCCCTACCCCACAGGGGACCCTCTCAAGCCATGGGGCAGCCTCTAACCCCCACCCCCATGTCTCTGCATTCCTCCCAGACGGTGATAGTGAAGGAGGCTGACATTCACCAGCAAAACCCCCCCAAGTTTGACAAGATCGAGGACATGGCCATGCTGACCTTCCTCCATGAGCCCGCCGTCCTCTACAACCTCAAGGAGCGCTACGCCTCTTGGTTGATCTATGTGAGCCTTTCCACAAGCCCCTGGGGCACGTGAGAATTAGGCAGGGCCTTCTCCACAGCCTATAGGGTGAATGGAAGCCAGTGAACTTTCTGTAAAGTTCTTGGGGTACCTAGAACTAGATGGGTCTTCCAGAGAATCTATGGGCCACCTAGAACCTGGTGTGGTTTTTTGTGGACTTTGGGACACCTAGAACCTGGTGGCCCTTCTCCAGCTCCCTTGGGCCACCCAGACCCAAGATGTCACTTCAATAGCCCCCTTGGTGGAACACAAGATGTCCCATCTCTGGACCCCTTGGGCCACTGATACACAAGATGTCCCATCTCTGGATGTTGTGGGCACCCAGACCCAAGATGGCCCTTCCCCAGCTCCTCTTCAGCCAACCAAAATCAGGATGTCTTGTTGCCACATCCCTTGGGCCACCTAGATCTAAGATGTCCGCACCTGGTGGGGTAACACCTCCTGGCTCTGACCCACCTGCTCCTTTCTCCAGACCTACTCAGGGCTCTTCTGCGTGACAGTCAACCCCTACAAGTGGTTGCCAGTCTACAACGCCGAGGTGGTGGCTGCCTACCGGGGAAAGAAACGGAGTGAAGCTCCACCCCACATCTTCTCCATCTCTGACAATGCCTACCAGAACATGCTGACGGGTAAGGACATCCTGTGAGGACCTCAAATTAGAAGACCCCACCCCAAAAAATGCAGTACTGCTGTAGTGACCTGGTCCTCACCCGGGAGGATGGAGAACCTCAGCCCCAACCCCAAGAACCCAATGCATGTTTCCCAACTTCATCCCACCTGACTCCTCTCTTCTTTTGGCAGACCGAGAGAACCAGTCCATCCTTATCACGTGAGTCTCTGCCCTGCCCAACCCTTCCCCATAGCAGTGAGGTGGGATGAAGGACCCACTAGGATGTTCTCCAATATCTCACGGTTGTCCCCCCAGTGGAGAATCCGGGGCAGGGAAGACAGTCAACACCAAGAGGGTCATCCAGTACTTTGCCAGCATTGCTGCCATTGGTGACCGCAAGAAGGAGGCGACCAATAGCAGCAAGGTGAGAGTCTCAGTCCACGTACCCCTGGTTGGGAGTGTCCCATAATGGTGTCCAGACTCAGCATTGTCCCACCCCACCAGGGCACCCTGGAGGACCAGATCATCCAGGCCAACCCTGCTTTGGAGGCCTTTGGCAATGCCAAGACCCTCCGCAATGACAACTCATCCCGATTTGTGAGTAATGGGGGTGGGTTCTGTGAGAAAGGGTCTATGGGGCAGTTTGTGGGATGGGGTCTATAGTGTGGGGTCTTCTGAGAAGGTGGCCATCTCCACCTCCTGTCACTGCTTTCCCAGGGGAAATTCATCCGGATCCATTTCGGGGCCACAGGGAAGCTGGCATCAGCCGACATTGAAACCTGTGAGTGGGTTGAGAGCTCAATGAGAGGATGCCTGGTAGTCCATCATCCATCCATCCATGGACTTTCCTATCCATGGATTTATTCATCCATCCTAGGACTCATCCATCTATGGACTCACCCATCTGCCCATGAACTTCATCCATCCACCCAGGAACTCACTCCATCTATCCATCCATCCCTCCCTCCCTCCAGTCACCTCTTCATCTCCTCATCCCACCACCCATCTGACCCTCCAACTCCTTTTTTGTCCCTTCCTGCCTCCTTGCCTGCCTCCACCCCACCCATGTCCATCCCTTCATCTATCTTCCTGGTCAATGTATCCATCTTCTCATCCCACTATACATCAGAGTTTCCATTTCCCTCTCCTCTTTCCTCCATTTCCTCATCCCACTATCCAGCCACCCCTCCTTCTCCATCTCTTCATCCTACCACCCATCTCTCCACATCTCAGTCCATCTCCTCACCCCAACCTCCATCCTCCTTCTCTCCATACCCATCTCAGACCTCCTGGAGAAGTCCCGTGTCATTTTCCAGCTGAAGGCTGAGAGGAACTACCACATCTTCTACCAGATCCTCTCCAACAAGAAGCCAGAGCTGCTGGGTGAGTCGGGTGCTTGGCCTTGAGTCTTCTACTTTCCCTCCTCCTCCACTTCTCTGCTCCTTCCTGGGGCAATTGAAGACAATTTGGGGCTGTTTGGCCACTGCAAATGCTCAGTTTTTGTCTCCATCCCATGGAGCAGAGATGCTTCTCATCACGAACAACCCCTATGACTACAGTTATGTCTCCCAAGGAGAGGTGACTGTGGCCTCCATCGATGACTCTGAAGAGCTGTTGGCAACTGACGTAAGTGGGGGTGTGCAGGTGAATCGAAGGTGAAGCGCCAGCTGGATGGTTGAGATGGTAGGAGATGGATGGGTGGAGGGAAGGAGGAACATAGGGATGAGAGGTGGAGGATGGGAAGGGTGGAGGGCAAGGGAGATGGTGGGTTGGTGGAGGGGGATGACGTGGGGTGAGGGACAGAAGGTAGGACAGGAGGGTGGGGTGGGTGGAGGAGGTCGTGGGTGGAGAAAAAAACAGGGTGGGGGAGTCCTTAGGTGAACAGATGAGTCCATGGGTGAACAAGTCCTCAAATAGATGAGTCCATGGATGCATGGATAGAGTTCATGGTGACTGGATGAGTCCATGGATGGACGAGTCCCTAGACAGATGAGTCTTTGGATGGATGGATGGATGGATGGATGCAGTCCTCAGATGGATGGATGAATCCATAATGGGCAAGTCCATGGATGGACAAACAAATTCACGGATGGAAGGATGAGTTCATGGGTGAGTCCATGGGTAAGTCTGTCAAATGGATGGATGAGTCTTCAGATGGATGAAGAAACTGACGAGCTGGAAGGGCAGAGGCACACACAAATAGTGGCCAGCAGAGCCATGACCTCAGCTGGTGGCAAGGCCCTCTTCCATGCCCCTCCACCCATCACCCAGAGCGCTTTTGATGTCCTGGGCTTCACGGCTGAGGAGAAGGCTGGTGTCTACAAGCTGACAGGTGCCATCATGCACTTCGGCAACATGAAGTTCAAGCAGAAGCAACGAGAAGAGCAGGCAGAACCAGATGGTACTGAAGGTGAGTGGGTGGGGGATGATAACTTAGGTTTTGGGGTCACCAGGTTAGCTGGAATATGACAATGTGTCTCCTTCTTGATGCTCTGCAGATGCTGACAAGTCAGCCTACTTGATGGGGCTGAACTCAGCTGACCTTCTCAAGGGGTTGTGTCACCCCCGGGTGAAGGTGGGCAACGAGTATGTCACCAAAGGACAGAATGTCCAGCAGGTGTACTACTCCATTGGGGCCTTGGCCAAGGCTGTATATGAGAAGATGTTCAACTGGATGGTGGTGAGGATCAACAACTCGCTGGACACCAAGCAGCCGCGGCAGTACTTCATTGGTGTGCTGGACATTGCTGGATTTGAGATCTTTGATGTGAGGATTGAGGAGGGGGGTGGGATATTTGTCCTCTTGGGGGATGGTTGATGCAGTTGGGTGTTGAGCTCATCTTCTGAAGTTTCATGTTGACCTCTGATGGAAATTTGACCTCTTTGGGTGTTGTGTTGACTCTCCTGGGTGTTGAGTTGACGTCATTGATACTACTGAGCATTGTGTTGACCCCATTGGGGCTCAGGTTGACCCATCGATTTCATTTGTCATTCTGTTGACCCTGATGGGTGTTGAGTTGACCCAGTTGACCCTGTTGGCCATTTCCTCTCTCCTTTCCCAGTTCAACAGCTTTGAGCAGCTCTGCATCAACTTCACCAATGAGAAGCTGCAGCAGTTCTTCAACCACCACATGTTCGTGCTGGAGCAGGAGGAGTACAAAAAGGAGGGCATCGAGTGGGAGTTCATTGACTTCGGCATGGACCTCCAGGCCTGCATCGACCTCATTGAGAAGGTACCACCTTCCCCAGAGCCTTGTGGGGGCTGAAAGGAAGGGCCCTTTCAGCTGGAGCTTCCCAGGAACCCCAAAGCTGGTCAGTTGGGTTGTACTTGGTATTCACCGTAGCCAACAAGGTCTTTTTTTTCCAGCCCATGGGGATCATGTCCATCCTGGAAGAGGAGTGCATGTTTCCCAAGGCCTCAGACATGACCTTCAAGGCCAAACTCTTTGATAATCACCTGGGCAAGTCAGCTAACTTTGGCAAGCCACGAAACGTCAAGGGGAAGCCAGAGGCCCATTTCTCACTCATTCACTATGCTGGCACAGTGGACTACAACATCATTGGGTGGCTGCAGAAGAACAAGGACCCCCTCAATGAGACAGTGGTGGGGCTTTACCAGAAGTCAGCCCTCAAGCTCTTGGCCAACCTCTTCTCCAACTACGCTGGGGCAGACGCTGGTGGGTGGATGGATGGTTGAGTGATGGAGGGATGAGTGGATGGAAAAGACTGTTTTCCACCAGAGCCGCCCTCTTTCCTGTCTTACACCACCCCTCTTCTCCCCAGGTGGTGATGGAGGGAAAGGGAAAGGAGCCAAGAAGAAAGGTTCTTCCTTCCAGACCGTCTCAGCCCTGCATCGGGTGAGGGACCCACATAGTGGACCCAGTGTGGGGCAGTGGGGGTACAACTTTCTGAATGGTGGATCATCCCTTCAGCCCCCCAGATCCTCTCCTGCTCTCTCATTGGTCAGCTTCTTCTCTCCTGCCCCCTCACTAGGAGAACCTCAACAAGCTGATGGCCAACCTCAAGACCACCCACCCTCACTTCGTTCGCTGCATCATCCCCAATGAGCGGAAGGAGCCGGGTGAGCAAAGGGCAGGGCTGAGGGCAGGGCAAAGGGTGGTAGATGTGGCTTGTGGCTGACGCCACCCCTCTAACCCACCATCCAGGTGTGATGGACAACCCCCTGGTAATGCACCAGCTCCGCTGCAACGGGGTGCTGGAGGGCATCCGCATCTGTCGCAAGGGCTTCCCCAACCGCATCCTCTATGGGGACTTCCGCCAGCGGTAGGCACAGAGGAGAAAATGTGGGAAGGGGATGGACAACCCCACTGGGGCTAATCTCAGGGCTTCCTGTCCTCTCTGGCCACCAGGTACCGCATCCTGAACCCTGCCGCCATTCCTGAGGGGCAGTTTATCGACAGCCGCAAGGGCGCTGAGAAGCTCCTGGGATCCATCGACATTGACCACAACCAGTACAAGTGTGGGCACACCAAGGTGAGGTCACTTGGTTTCTCCATGGTCCTACTACCCATGAGGTCATGTGGACCCCATGGTCCCACAATTCATGTACCCACCTGCCTATCCACTCCACCATCCATCCCTTTTTCCCCCCAGCAACCCATCAACTCATCCATCTGTCCACCAGCTCTTCCACCAACCCTTCCCAACCAACCCATCCTCTCACTTGCCTTCTTCTTCCATCAGGTCTTCTTCAAGGCTGGGCTGCTGGGACTTCTGGAGGAGATGCGGGATGAGCGCCTGTCCCGCATCATCACCCGCATTCAGGCTCAGGCCCGGGGGCAGCTCATGCGCATTGAGTTCAAGAAGATCCTGGAGCGCCGGTGAGAGGGGAAGGGTCTTTGTCCTTGAGAAGGGACCTCTGGTGGGTCACCATGTTTGTGGTATGGTGGCATCTTTGTCTCCATTCTAGGGACTCACTGTTGGTGATCCAGTGGAACATCAGGGCCTTCATGGGGGTGAAGAACTGGCCTTGGATGAAGCTCTACTTCAAGATCAAGCCCTTGCTGAAGAGTGCTGAGACAGAGAAGGAGATGCAGGTGGGAGGAGGTGATGAGGCAGGCAGCTTGGGACCCAATATAGGTTGGGTGGGATTGATGGATGAAGGGGATGGAATGTGGCTATTGGTCTCCCCGGCTCTGTTGCAGAACATGAAGGAAGAGTTTGGGCGGCTGAAGGAGGCCCTGGAGAAGTCAGAGACCCGGCGGAAGGAGCTGGAAGAGAAGATGGTCTCCATGCTGCAGGAGAAGAATGACCTTCAGCTCCAAGTGCAGGCTGTGAGTGAGACTGCCCCCCTAAACCATGTCAGGGGGGTGACCACCACCCCTCCTGGGATGTCCTACTTTACCCAGCACCTCAATACAGGAGCAGGACAACCTCAATGATGCTGAGGAGCGCTGCGACCAGCTGATCAAGAACAAGATCCAGCTGGAGGCCAAGGTGAAGGAGCTGACAGAGCGACTGGAGGATGAGGAAGAGATGAACGCAGAGCTGACGGCTAAGAAGAGGAAGCTGGAGGATGAGTGTTCGGAGCTGAAAAAGGACATTGATGACCTAGAGCTGACACTGGCCAAGGTGGAGAAGGAGAAACACGCCACTGAGAACAAGGTGAGGGTGAGGAGAGGCCTTGACCTTAACATCTGGGGATTACGGTCAACTCAGGCTGGTTGTTTTGGATTGAGAAGAACCAAGGATAGTTGATCTGGGTTACATCAAGACTTAACGTACTTTGGGTTCACCACCAGTGAAATGGCCTCATTGCACAAGGACAACAGCAACATTCTCTAGATTTGCCCTACCTCTGGTAGCAAGCTGGAGGCCCGGTATTTCTCCTCCTGCAGGTCAAGAACCTCACAGAGGAGATGGCTGGGCTGGATGAAACCATTGCCAAGCTAACGAAGGAAAAGAAGGCCCTGCAAGAATCTCACCAGCAGACGTTGGATGACCTGCAGGCGGAGGAAGACAAGGTCAACACCCTAACAAAGGCCAAACTCAAGATGGAACAGCAAGTGGACGACGTAAGTGTGGTCTGGTCCCACCACGGGCACTGCTGAAGAGCTTACTGGGGCAGAGATGATGAAAAACTGAAGCTTCCCCCCATTTCCATGTTTCCACACAGCTTGAAGGCTCCCTGGAACAGGAGAAGAAGATCCGGATGGACCTGGAACGGGCCAAAAGGAAGCTGGAAGGTGACTTGAAGCTGACCCAGGAGAACATCATGGACCTGGAGAACGACAAGCAGCAGCTGGAGGAAAAGCTCAAGAAGTAAGGCTAGACCTCTTTCCTCAGTCTAAACTGGTCAGGGAGCAAAGTCAGGGATCTCACTGCTAACCACTTTCGTCTGCAGGAAAGAGTTTGAGATCAACCAGCAGAACAGCAAGGTTGAAGATGAGCAGGCACTGGCTCTGCAGCTCCAGAAGAAGCTGAAAGAGCTGCAGGTGAGGGATCTATTCTCTGTTTATTTGGGCTGGCGTGGAGAGCCTCTAGCATTTTGGATTGAGGTGAAGAGCCTCCATCTGGTTAGGCTGAGGTAAAGAGTTTCCAGTTGGTTAAGATGACAAGTGTACAGGTGATTGGGATAAGTTGAAGAGTTTTCAGCTTGGTGGATTGAAAAGTTTCTAGCTCAATGGGTTGAGTTGAGTGGAGGAGCTGAGTGGAGCCAAGTTCACTGAAAGCATCTCCATCCCTGGAGCACAGGCTCGGATTGAGGAGCTGGAGGAGGAGTTGGAAGCAGAGCGGACAGGCAGAGCCAAGGTGGAGAAGCTGCGCTCAGACCTGTCACGGGAGCTGGAGGAGATCAGTGAGCGGCTGGAGGAGGCAGGTGGTGTCACCTCAGTGCAGATCGAGCTCAACAAGAAGCGGGAGGCAGAGTTCCAGAAGATGCGGCGGGACCTGGAGGAGGCCACACTGCAGCATGAGGCCACGGCTGCTGCGCTGCGGAAGAAGCACGCCGACAGCGTGGCTGAGCTCAGCGAGCAGATTGACAACCTACAGCGTGTCAAGCAGAAGCTGGAGAAGGAGAAGAGTGAGCTTAAGCTGGAGTTGGATGACCTCAGCTCCAACATGGAGCAGCTGATCAAGGCCAAGGTAGAAGGAGGCCAAGGTGGACATCTCATCTCCACCATGGGCATCATTCTCCTGCTTCATTCCTCTCCTCCATCCTTTCCTCCTCCCAGGTGGGCATGGAGAAGGTCTCTCGCACCATGGAGGACCAGGCAGCTGAACACCGGGCAAAGCTGGAGGAGACCCAACGAGTCCTCAATGACACCAGCACCCAACGGGCCAAGCTCCAGACCGAGAATGGTGGGAGCCTGGACCCACCACACCCCTCAACCCACATCTTCAGCCCTTGCCCCACATCTTCATTCCCTGCCACACCCCTAAAAACCTCCCCTACCTCTGCAGGAGAGCTGTCCCGCCAGCTGGAGGAGAAGGAGGCCCTTGTCTCTCAACTAACTAGGGGCAAGCAGTCTTACACCCAGCAGATGGAGGACCTGAAGAGGCAGCTGGAGGAGGAGATGAAGGTGAGGTTTGCGGGGTGGCTGAGAGGGTCTCCAGGAGAGCCACAAGACAAGGTGTCCTCACCCTCATGGTGGTAGCACCAAGTAGAAGTCAAGTTCAGGCTGGTTCAATTGGGTGGTTTCATCTAAGAGTGGTTGAGTGGGGTTGCGTTGGTCTAATGGCCGACAGGCTGGGCTGAGCAGATCAGTTCTGAAGCAGCTGGGTTGGTCTATGGGCGGTTGGGTGGCAGTGGACATGGGGAAGTCAAACTAGGCCAAACCAGAGATACCCATCTTTAGATCTCTCTGGGTCTAGAGGTGCTGAATTTGGCTGGGATGGTCTAGAAAAGATTGGGCTGAGAAATACCACTGCTTACTGAGTTTGAGGACCTCCACACAGCTCAAGCTCACCTTCTCTCACCTCCCGTTCCAGGCCAAGAACGCATTGGCCCATGCCCTCCAGTCGGCCCGGCACGACTGCGACCTCCTGCGGGAGCAGTACGAGGAGGAAACAGAGGCCAAGGCTGAGCTCCAGCGCTCACTCTCCAAGGCCAACTCTGAGGTGGCACAGTGGAGGACCAAGTATGAGACAGACGCCATCCAGCGCACTGAGGAGCTGGAGGAGGCCAAGTGAGTCATCTCCCCATGGAGGGAGCTTCTATGGGGCAGGGGAGAGTGGAGACCCTTCCACCGTAGAAGGATCTGAGAAGGTACAGGGATATGGAGATCCAGAGCAGCGCCTCAGCCAACCAGTAGGTAGAATAAGGTTGAGTTGGCTTACTTGGTCCATGGGTCACCAGAGCCAGGTTATCTCCCGGGGCAGGAAGAAGCTGGCCCAGCGGCTGCAGGAGGCTGAGGAGGCAGTGGAGGCAGTCAATGCCAAGTGTTCCTCCCTGGAGAAGACCAAGCACCGGCTGCAAAATGAGATTGAGGACCTGATGGCAGATGTGGAGCGGTCAAATGCAGCCGCTGCTGCATTGGACAAGAAGCAGAGAAACTTTGACAAGGTGGGAGGAGACGGTAGTGGGACAGAAGCAGATACATGGACAGAGGGTGACCACTTGCTTTGCCGCAGATCTTGTCTGAGTGGAAGCAG
>VZRJ01012905.1:4752-44450 GCA_013397565.1 Ptilonorhynchus violaceus
TATATAACCCTAGTAAAGAACTGTTATTCTTTTTACCACATCTTTTCCTGAAAGCCCCTCAATTTCAAAGGTATAGTAATTTGGAGGAGGGAAGGGGGTCATCCTGTATTCAAGGGAGGTTTTCCACCTTCCTTGACAGACACCTGTCCTTCAAACCAGGACAGAAGCAAAATAAATCTCTTACATAACCATGATAAAAAATAAGCACCCAATGGTCTGATGAGTGAAATAATTACTTCTGGTGGCTATGCAGATCTCAATGTCAAAGTTTAGAACCACAGGGCAGCAGAATTAAAGCATGAAAACAGGCATGAGCACAGTCAGCTGCTTGAGGCTCTTTATTGATGTTTGATATGTTTAGTTCTATGTGTGGTAGATATTAATGTGTTCAATTAACCATTACTGGACACCTGGTGGATGGTTGTATTTTTTTGTCAAAAGACTATTTGCACTTAATGTTAGCAAACCCACCACAGTCTGCCAGTGTGAGCAGATTATCAGTACTCGTATGCGTGTATGCATTTTCAGGAAGGGTAAGGGCAGCATTTTCTTCAGGTCTGAATAAGATATGGATTCTTGCTGGCTGTTTTGTATTTCATCATAAAGTCTGTGAGGAGATCGTTGAGTGTCTGTGGCCCATTAAGTTGCTGGTATGCTGTGCAATGTTTTGATCTTGGCAGCAGCAATGTTCCTGATAAATTTGTAACCACCAAGAACACCTGCAAATCGGCTTGGATTTAAATTAAAATTAGGTTTTATGGCATTTTTAAATCAGACAGAAGGTGGTGATGAAAAAAACCCCATGTATTTTCATGGTAAGAAAGGTAGTAATATTTCAATCTAATCATAACTGTTGCACCAATAATGGAATCCAAATTGATCTGAGCTAGAAACAGTGCAGAGATTAAAATCACATTTTTAAAAGGTGTGAATTTTCCTTGGCTGAAAAAGGTAACAGCAATCAAAACTGACACATTCATCAAATGAAGTTTGTAGTTTCTAAAGCTTTTAATTACAGACATTTATGTTCTCTGAAAGACATTTTTGTAGAGGACAAACTGCACAGATGGTTCAGATTTGTATTCCGAATACATACTAGAGTTGTGGCATTAAAATACAGCTTAATGGGAGCCATTTTTTGGTGGGGAAGATCTAGATTTCAGAGATAAAAAGCAGAACGTTCTTGTAGGTATTTTTGAATGTTGTAAAGAAATATTGACACATTCAACGAAGCTGGCAGATGAAGATACAGAGTCTTGTTTTAGGAGGTCATATTCATACAGAATCTCTAATTGGATTGGTGAAGACATACATTAACAAGTGTACTTTTAAAAAAGTATACTTTTTAACTGGGAAAAATCTTATGGAGGAAATTGTGTTAAAGTATTGCTTATAAGTGAATTTGAAGTAAGTGTTGTTTCACTTCTGTGTAGAAAGAATTCTTTTTATATTCTCTTTTGTATGCATCCATAGAGTTAATTCTGTATCTCATATAGGACTTCTATTTAATAGTGCTTGGCAAGTCTTTATCACTAGACCTAAAGCATTGATTTGAATCAGTTCCCTTGTGCATGGTTGTACTTTGAATCTTTGCCTCTCACTGAAAGCCTAGTTTATTGCAGCTAAAAGAAACTCAGAAAATATGCAAGATGTCCTTGTGCATAAAAGCATATTCTGCACTTCAAAACCTTTTCAAATTAATAATTGTGATAGGTCTATTCTTTGCCTCAGAGTTTCTGTTCTCTTGCTTTGTTCATGTGTTTGATGTAATATAAGTAAAACCAAAAAGGATTGCTGGGACAGTATGTGAAAATGATAGTTAAGTGGGCTTAAGGGGTGCTTCAGCACTTTCTGAAAGGATTCATGAGTGAATAGGCCTTCAGAGTGCTTAGCTGTAGTGCTGTAAATAGATAGGTCCAGCACAAAGCTGAAGATGAAATGAGTATATGCATATCACCCCTTGTGACATCTGGCCAACCCTGGAATATAATTTCACTTCTTCAGCCTCAACCAAACATTTCCAGAATGCTCTGGCGGTTAAAATCTTTTGTTTGGTTAATTGCAATGAGTATAATATACAAGTCTCTTGGAGGTCCGCTGTGGACGATTGGACAATTGAAAGATTTAATGAGATACTGCCAGTTACTCATAATAAGGTTTCTTTTCTGCTTGGTAGTTTCTGAGGTTTTGTGATAACATAAGACTCCTCAGTGTTCCAGCAAATATATACAATTAGAATCAGAATGTATACTGTATATGCCTGTTTATGTTTCTTGATCATTTGAGTCAACCTTTTAAAAATTTATTTTGTAATTTGGAGCGTTCCCACCACCACCACCACCTCAATATGCCCAAACTTTTCTAGTAAACTTGTGTAAGACTATCAAGCCCCACAGCAAAAAGATTTTGTTTAGCAAACAGTGGTATATTTTGCAAGAAAGGGTTTGGGTTTTTGGGAGGGAATGGGGGTTCAATGCTGCTTGTCAAATGACGAGTCATTCGTTGCAGTTTTGTTGTTTCCCAGGTGAGAGAATTCACAGCCACATCTCTGTACTGGTCACAGTATGTACACGGCAGATATTTTTTTGTGACAACTTCATGTAGGTAAGGAGGAGAGACAGGGTAAAGACAAAAAAATACGTGGAGTTAAACAGTGGTCGAAAAAAAGGCAATGTGCTTCCTTTTCATGGTAAATCTTAAAAGTATTCAACCAAACTCTACTCCATGCAGTCGTCTGAAGAAAAACTCACTCTCCTAATCCCAGTCTTAAAACAAAAGACAAGGTCCATTATTACTTCAGCAGCATAGAGAAAAGGAAATGAGAAGGGGACAAGGGTTGCTACAGTTTGACATGGGGCAATTAATCTTCCAGTAAGCGTTGTCAGGCAGAAATGAACACAAATGGATCACTCACATTAACCAGAGGAGTGTAGGTAGGGATTTTAACAAGCATTTACGAGAGTCCATTTTCTCACTAATGAAGAGGGGAATAAACGAACCAGTGTAAGCTAGCATTATGTACTTAAAGTTGTGTCCTTTTGGCTAAAGACGCCTCTTCACATTCTTGACATTTCTAGTAGAGCTTGTATGATCTAAGCCAGTGCTGGAAGGGATGGAAATTCTAAGGTTGGCTTAGAACTATGCATGGCTTACTTCAGAGCCCTGTGTCACTGTGTTCATTAGTTTAAATTCCCCATTAACCCTTCATTTTCAAATAAAACTATCCCCAGACTCATTTAAGCGTCAAAACTCTTAGCATGTACAGTGCTCTGCTATGTTATGTAATGTAGAGTAATTTAAAGAGAAAAAGAGGATTGAAAAAAATTATTGTGTGTGTGTGTACAAGTAAATAAATACCATGGCAGGGGTTTTTATTGTGGGTTTGCTTTTTTTTTCCTTGGCAGGGGGGAAGGGTTGTTGGGGATTTTTTTCCTTCTGTAGTATGCTGTATTTTTTCCAGGGATTCAGTTATTAGCAAATTGTGCCACTACCTAATATTGGTTCCACAGAAAATTCTGGTAGCCCTTAGGACAATGTTTGGCACATATGAAGAAAAAAAAAATTAAGACTGACAGAGACCTGTTAACTAGCAGCTTCAAAAAGTCGGTCATGTTTATTGCAAGTTGAAACCTCTGTGTGTCTGAGGACACAATCAGCAGAGAGTCCCAGGAATGTTGGTTTTACTGTCCTTTCATTTTAGTGTTGTAAATCAGCTGTGTAGCACAGACATAAGGCATTTTAAACTTTGGATGTGATAATACCTTGTTTACATATTTGCAGCAATACTTGTCTGTTGCTTCACAAATTCGAAAAAACTTCAGGATTCAAAAAGTGATAGCCTTTTTAAGCAACACAAGACCAGACTGCATGTGATACTAATTAGCAAAGTATTTCTAGTAAAGAGTTCCTGACGTTTAAAAAATACCTATGTGTTCTTGCTATGTGCTGTCTATTCGGGAAAGCTTAAGTGATCATAAACCAAAGAAAATTTGAGAATTTTTTTTTTCTAGAGCCACAAGTGTATCAGCATTTCACATGGCATTTTTCATCAATATTTTTAATTAAAAATATATTAACAGATTTTTAAGCTTTGTTTTATGTATACAAAAGGGTCACAGGAGGTAAAAAGATTTGTTACCACGAGGTAGTGTAGCGTTTTGTGATTATAAAATTAATCTGTTTCTTAATCTGTTGAAAAAGTTTTTGCCATATAATGAGCAATATAAATTATAATATTTTTATGTTCTTAGGGACTCCACAGCCATAATTGTACCAACACAGCTGTTTGACCCAGTGACATCATGTTTTGCATATTTCTGCATTTTAATGAGTCAGTCATTTAAAAGGTTACAAAGAAACCATAACTCATAAGTAATTAAATTATTTAGCAGAAGTGTGAGAAGGTCTTCTGACATAGAAAGGTCACTGTGAGAGGGAAGGAGCATCAATGTACTGAATTGCACCTGTTTATTGGAGATAGGTATGGACCAGAAGCTTTACTGTTAGATTACAATTGTCTGTTTTCTTGGGGAATGACTAAATACATGCACGTACTAAAAGCAGCTGAGTTTTCTGTCATTGAGATAGAGGATTTCTGGTCACAAAATGCTAAATGGGAGTTGTCTTTCAAGACCTGGATAACTTCAGTATTTTACAGAAAACACTTACGTGCATGATGTATTTTTCATTTAGAATACTGAAATACAGACCTACCAAGAGATTGGCATTTAATCTTTTCCTGCGATAGTTTAATACATATAAATTTTTGGAAATGAAAGGTAAAGTATAAGAACTTGGCATTTTGGGTTGCCTTTCTTCAAGCTAAATATGTTACAAATCAAAAACCTGTACGCCCATTGAAATCTGGATTTCAGAAATAGAAAGTGTTCACAAAGACTACACTATTACAAAGGCAAAGGAAATAAGATTTATTGTAGAATAAATTTAGTTACTTTTTGGTCTTGTGTTACATAGAAAATACATACTTAACGGCTGTTTGGGGGTATATTCATCCTGAAGTGCTATTGAAAATAATCAAGACATACTGTGACATTTTCAGGAAGGAGGCAAAGTGTATTGAAAAACGAATTTGCAGTTGAGAACTTCTACTGTCAGCTAATGGGAGGCTTGGAAATACCATAGAAACATTAAAAAATCCTGCAATCCAGCTTTACCTCTGCACCTTATTTGAGCATGACTTTCAGGGGGTAACTGGTATTCTCCTTGGATTCCCTATTGATAGGTTGATTAGAACCAATAATTACTTGTTACTTGTGTGGGCTTTATTAAAATTATTTTATTTACTTTATTTCTGATCTGTTGCTTTCAAAAAGTTCTATATAAATGTAAATAACATTTTCATTAAAATCTTGGTGAATAAGTTAAATATGTGTGAGGTTCTTGTTTAAAGTCTTGTACCCCTCTGAAGCATTTGAAATTTTTGTTGGGAAAGAGATTCAAATAGTTTTTTTAAGTCAGTAGGGGAGAGGATGAACTTTTAGAATACAGACTTTAATTACAGAAGGGGGTTCCTATAGGATATCTCGAGGGCAAACTGGCGGGTTCATTCTTTCACAGGTTGTATGGATCCCAAAGCTGTGTGCACTTAGTGAAGAAAAGCAGAAACTGGTTTTACAGCCTGGGCAGTTGTTGTGGACAGATTATTTGCAGCCTGGTATCCCGCCTGTGTGGCTGGGGTGAATTCACTTCCATTCAGTCTCCAGTGATTTCTGCAAATAGCCCAAATCTCATGTCAGGGAGAGATGGTGGGTCTGATGTTTATTAAACAACGTTTGAAGAAGTAGTTCAACGTGAGCATAGTTCTTTTCTGTTAATTCACAGAATTAAGTTAATGCTATAGCATAGTTTCTTGTATCTCACTTGCCATGAAAAATAATTTTCTGCTGAAAATCCTGGTGAAACTAGTGCTTGTGAAGGCATGGAAGTTCCCTGTAAAGAATACAGTGAACAACTGAGGATGTAAAGATCCTTTTGATTCATGGATGTTTTTATTCAGTTTTGACCTTGTGAACAAACAGCATAAAACAGGGTTGCAGATCTAACACATAGACATATTTGGGTTGCTAATTATAGAGAGATGTAAAACATTAATTCTTTTCAAAACTTTTCAACAGTAACCTCAAAATGCAGGAACAGCTTTTCTGATGGGTTTTTGTAGCCTTGAACATTGATTTGTTTAGTATAGCTGTACTACCACCAAATTAACAAATAGTAAAGTAAAACATAGTCTTGGCATGTGTAATAATTTCCAGCATAAAGATTCTGAAATAAGATTAATACAGTTCTGCATGCAAATAGATACGGACGTAATGCAGTGACGAATTAGAAGGCAGTAACAGGAAGGAAATGAAGAGTTTATTGTTTCTATGGCTCTAATATCCATTAAAAGTTAGTTACACAGCAGGTGGCAGTTTGGATAAGTGTAAAGTGAATGTTTTGAAATAAATAGCAGCTGGGTGACCTGGGATGTCAGGGCTCTAGACAAGGGTGTGTGTTTGTCAATACATCCTACATGTCTTACAGACTCCTCGGGGACCGGGAGAAGATACAATTTCACCTTTTCTGTGCCAAAACATTTTAATTATATCTTCTTCCAAGTACAGCGGTTCAGTAACCAAGGAGCTGACATTGATGCATGTGTTGATAAAGCTGCAAACATTCAAAATGAGATTAACAAAGATTTTGAGGAAGGGGTGACAGCTAATTTTGTACAGTATTCTGCATCTAATTCAGGTCAGTGTAATGATAGAATATTTTATAACTGCTGTGTCATCTAGAAGGACTTTTATGATGCTTGTGTATTTAAAGATTTGTGTGTATGAAGTACAGTTCTTTATACGTCTTTCAAGCAGGTTATAACTTTTTTATTGAACATCTATTGGTTGTAGCTGTAAACAGGAATAAAACATTTAGAAGCAATTTTACATAACCACCTGCATTAATCACAGTAATAAGTTCCTTTTGTCTAATTTTGAAAATACTGACTTCAGATGTGAAATGGAGCAAAACTACCATGTGCATTTTGTGGCATCACTTAATATTTGCAAACAGATTGGATGGAAAGTTATAGTAAGTGTATTTAAATAATCAAACTGTAGTTTCTTTGCATTATATGCAATCTTTTGAGAACATCTCAACATATTTCTGCTCTGTTCTGTTCCTTGTTTGAAGGTAACTGACATTCTTCCAGTTTCCTTTTTGTTTGCGAAATTTTCTCCTCTTTTTTATCCAGTCAGTACTCCATCTGCTTTCACTTTTGTTTGCTTGGGCCGTCTCTCATCCCAACTTGATAATGAGGAATGCAGTGTGACCCTGACCTCTATCAGCCCATGCATGACCTTCTGACTCCCCCACATAACCTTTGACCTTCTCTTTGACAGCTTGATTAATTACCCTGTGTTATGATTTATGAGTAAGTGCTATGTAAAAATAATAGACAACAGGTGGTCCTCTCAAATCTTTTTGTGGCACGTTTTCTTTTCCTGCCTAACCTGATGAGCTGTTTTAAGTTCGGAACTTAGTGGGACCGTATGTGTTTGGCAGAAACACGGCATTTTTACACACTTGGACACAGTGCTGGAATTCAGGCGGCTGAGGTATATCTGGGAAGGAAATATCACAGTGTTAGCAGGGTGCAGTTGCCAAAATGTACATTGGGTGGAAAGAGAAAGCAGAATCAACTGACATTTCAGGCATTTCAGTCACAGGTCACGTCTTGAGAAAATTGCTCAAATAATGGAGGGGGCATTTTTCAAGCTGAGCTGCATCTCCAACAGCTATGTTTACTTTAACGCTTCACTAGTGACTTCTGATTGGTTGTCATGACCTCATCCCGCTGTTGCACCTACAGTGTCGCAACAGTGACATAGATGTACCCTTCTCACAGTAAAGATGGGAAATGAACAGAGCATACATCTTTCAGAAAGATGAATGGATATTGCTGTGTCTGTTTTAACCACAGGCAGGTTTAAGAGCAGAGTGCTTTGAGTTGCATTTCCCCAAGGAATTAACTCCGCTCTTGCTGCCAACCATCCAAATAGAAGCCCAAACTTGAAAATTCAGGTTGATAAAGTGTAGGAAAATTATCTCATTCAGATCCTCGTTCACAGTCCAAAAAGATAGTTACATAGGTCAAAAGATAACTCTCCAGCTCTGACCTCTGTAGTCACATATGGTGTCCCACCCTGCTGGATTAATATGCAGATCTGAATGGTTTCAGCATGTTATCCATGTGGCCAGGCAAGGGAGATTTCAAAAGATTTGGAATTTTCCTCAAATATTTTGAGGTTCTTTTTTTTTTTAATCTTACCCTTGACCTTTCAGTAAGAGGCAGAAACTATTGCTTCATTTCTGGCTTGTGTATTACAGTAGAAAAGGCCCTTCTACATTGTTCTGTCTTAGTAGTAAAGGTATGGTAACTGAGATTCATGATTCTTTCCAACTCCTGACTTTGTAAACCTGCTTTTCCTTTCGTCATCAGAATCCTCTGCTTCCAGAAGCAAGGACCTGGAGGATGCGAGGAGTTAGTATAGATTAAGTTTTACTTACCTTGAAGCTTTAGCGTGTGCGGGGAAGAGATGTTAATTGAATGCTTTAGTTTGAGAGAGAAACTGTAATTTTGTAGATTAGAGACTGGGAGTTCTATTTGTCAGTGTCTGTCGTAATTATTAGGTCTTATCACAGGTACACTGATGGCTGAAGATTGATGGGGGGTATGGGGGAGACTGTCCTAAAGCTTAGCTTTTTAGCATGAAAAAATTTTGCATTTTAGGGAGTGGTTTCTCTTTCTGTGCACACTGGACACACAGAAGAAAACTGCTATTGAAAACATACCTAATGTTTGCATACCACCTAATAACACTGACGGTGGCAAAATTTAGAAACCCTCCTAGATGATTGGTACTTACTTATGTCATAGGTCTACGTTTTAATAATAATGTAGACTCATCACAGCTGAAATTGGTATTTTTAATGACATTAATTTGTTTAGTGTAGCTGCACTAGCACCAAATTAACAAATAGCAAAGTAATGCATAGTAATTACATATTTAATACTTTCCAGCATAAATATACCGTATATGGTGAAATAGGATGAATACAGTCCCGCATGCGAATAGATATTTCTGAACAGGGCTTTCACTTTAAAGGATGCTTTTTAATGAATGGGATTTTTGTCTGTGTTAACAGTTATGCCAGTTATGACTGTATCTTGCCTGTTATTAAAGTTTAGTAAAGGCCTTTTTTTGGACATTAGTGGTCCTGTGTTCTTAGTTTTGCATTGATTTGCACTCTTCTCAAATTCACTGCGTTAGAGCTCCACTGTTTTTTTCTTTTTCTGATTGCACTAAACTGTAATGGTGCAGTTATGCCCACATGACATACATTTTTTAAAAATTAATTGAACTTAAAAGCCACATTGTTTACACTGATGTTATTTAGAGCTGAGTATTTCTTTTCAGTAGAAAATGCTTGGATAAAGGCTGAATGAGAGAGTTTATAATTTGGTACATTTTGCTGGTCGTTTTGTTTTTCCATGTTGATTTTTATATGTTACTCGCAAATCTTCTTTCTGGTGCCATTGTTTCCATCTTGAAATTTAGGATGCATAAGTACAAGGGAAAGGGAAATACACTGCATCACATTAGCAAAACAGTCTAAAAAGAGATTACTTTCCTAGGAGAAAGACTTAGCCTTTACCATTATAGAGGGAAAAAAAAAAAATGTAGCTCAGTTATTACTTAATTATTTTAATTCTACTGACAGGAAAGGCCTGCTGTCTGGGAGAAATTGCAAAAAAGTGTAAAGGGAGTCATGTTACAGTGCTTAAAATATATTTAATAAAAAAATTTTTAATTGACTTATAAAATAGTGAATTTAAAAATAGAATCATATTTCACCAGTTGTTAATCTATGTGAAAAATTGACATTGTGTCCTCATAAAATGGGACAAGTGACTCATGTAATTTTAAGTTACATAATCAATAACAGACAAATTCCACTTCTTTGATGATTTGTGTGTCTGTTTTGTGATCAACTTAAAGTGGACAGAGTTTCAAATCCCTGCAACACTTGTAGATCTGTAATAAGCACATGAATTTTACATTTGGCGTTGTATAGAAAACAAAACAAATCGATACACAGAACGTCTGTGCTCAAAACAAGCAGGTCAAGAAGATGAAGAGCCCCAAAACCACCAGACTGCCAAGTACCACAAAAATTCTGGCAGTAGCGGGCTCTGTCCTTTGATCTGAGATGTACAGTTGAGGAATGTTTGTAAGCTGTATTCTTCTCTGTGATGAATTTTGGGCTTTGAAATTTTCCAAGCTGGAAAGTTCATGTGTTCATAGTACAGCATTGTGTGTTAATATGGCCAGGCATGGTGTGGGTAGATTTTAAAATTTGTCTTTTGTTTTCGATTTTCTTTTGCCCTGTCCCTATTTTTATTTACATATTTGCCTGTTTGTTTGTATTTATCCCAGTTGAATTCATGGCAGGCATGGCAGCCATGTGACAAGACACCCCTTATGGTGCTGCATCTAACAAGGAGACAATTTTCTCTTTGGCCTATTGTGACCTTTTTTCACTATGTCCCTTATGCCAGAGGTAGTATCCTGAATGCCTCTATTTCACCCTGTTTAGCAGAGTGCAACTGTGCCCTTTAACTTGGTTTTTGGTGGGAGGAGAAGCTACAGCAGACGTTTGAGAAGGGCACAAGGACGAAGGGTAGGAACTCCCTTCAGATGTGATTTTGATAACTAGTCGAGTGTGTCCAACTGTAGAAAATCACTGAGTGACAATCTGTCCACCTGACAGTGGCCACAATGAACTACAAGGTTTGTGAATGGCTCTACAGATTAGAATAAAGCAAGCCCAAATAAAGTATCTTTTGTTGGGGTGTACTGGGTTTGCTCTGGGCAGCTAGGTGTGGGGGACCTCTTTTGATCCTCATGGCCGGCCTGAGTGCAAAATGAAGCACCAAGTAAAAAGCTGGAATAAAGCTGTTCCATTAGATAATTAATATAGATGTTTCCAAAAAGTAAGTCTTTATTAAAATTTGCTTCTAAAGGACAGCTTGATTTTGCCTGGGAACCTATATTAACTTTAAGGACTCATCTGTTAAATGCACATGCTTCTCTTTTTTCCCTTCATTTGCAATTATATCTTCCATGAATATTACGATTTTTGTGTGATTTGCCGTCATTTGAAAATCATAAAAAATTAATTGACTGATTTATTCAAGATTTATTTCTCATTCATAAATCCGTATTTTTTCAACCAGCTCATTTTCTGAGGCACAAAAATGCACCTTTTATGCTCAAGAGCATCCTGCAGGTCACAAATTTTCTCTGGATTTGTTGAATGTATGACATAATCCCAGTGAACTTTTAGAGCAGATTTAAAGATGCACTAAAGTCAGACCCACCAGAAGGCGTTGACTTGTAAACAATACCACCGAATCAGTTTTGGTATTGATTCATTGTTACTGCTGCTATTTGCTTCTGCATGGTATGTTTGTTGTCACCTAGACAAAAGGTTTTACTGTTTCAAAATGTGGTGAATAATTTTCACATGCTTTCTTTATCTGTCTTTATATATAGAATCTCTCAATCCTTTTTATTTTAAATGTTTTTACTGGCTGGGCATAAAACTTTTTATTCATTATTATGTAGAGTTCTTAAAGCAATATTTTGCTTTTAGTTCCTGTATTGTTTTCTGAAAAAGTCATATAAAGTGCTTATGAATAAAACAAGATATTAAATTATTTTAAAGGCAAAACAGGCAACTTTTCTGATGCTGAGTGATGTGTATGAGCATAAGTACATGCACTGACACATATTCACACATCAATATCCGTTTAATGACAGAATATTCTTAAAAGCCCTTCTATAAATGATGTTGTGTGAACTTACTGAAATAAATATGAAAGTTTTAAAGAGCATTAAAGTAAATGTAAAGCATTTTCAAGCATTAAATCTCCCTTGTCATATTTCTTCTTGTTTGTGTGTGTGTATGTGTGTGTGTGTCTCTCTTTTCTAAAACAGGAAGGCTATGGAGTAATAGTTCTGAATCCCAATGAGAACTATATTGAAGTGGAGAAGACAAAAGCCCAAATACAGCTGTCTTCTGATATCTCAGATGAACCTGCAGAAAAGAGGGAAAGAAAAGATAAAATCCAGAAGGAAACAAAGAAACGACGTGACTTCTACGAAAAGTATCGAAATCCACAAAAAGAAAAAGAAACTATGCAGATCTATATTAGAGTAAGTTTCTTTTGATTTTGTTTGCCCTTCTTTATTGATGCATACATATGCTTACAGTCTATATTGGCTAATAAACAGCATGCTTTTTTAAAAACAAGTACATTACTGAGATGGCATTCAAGAGTTTATACAGAGTTCCTGGCTCTTTATTCTATTGATATTTTTGGTCACTTACTGCTTTAATGTTTTGGAAGTGTTACAACACTTTTTGTTGTTGTAAGAAAAAACATTTCTTTCCGATTTCAAAGGGAAGCTTCAAATAAACCCCAGAGGAACTCACTGGTGTTACCAAGAAAGAAATTATTTAAGAAAGATTTGGTAAAAGTGATTTTATAAACAGAGGTGTACATAAGAAAGACTTTGTAGTGAAGCTTAGGCAACATAATAGCTTCACATGTCATGTATGCATTTATTGTATTATATTGTATTATACTGGGGAGGCACTAGTTATAGCCTGATAGTTTTTTATTACCTGCCAAATTAATAATGTATTGTGGAAAATATCAGTGTTCATCTTGTGTGGTAGCAAATTAGCCCTGTAATGTATTGTTTTTATATGAGCAGGCATCCATTGTGTTTGAGCTGAACTTTTGAAGGCAGATAAAGCAGGAAACTTACTAATATATTAATAAATATTTAAGCTAGAATAATTCGAGAATGGTATGATGAAGAAACTCTGTCCCTTGCCCTTTTCTGGCTCAGTGAACCTTTGCACTTTGTAACGCTACCAGCATGGGATCATTATAACAGTGCTACCCGAGGATTTCTAATTCTGCAGGAGGCACAAACAATATTATTTGCACATTGGCACATTCTGCTTCATGTACATACTATGCATTATACATTCCAGACTGAGTCATACAATTTCCAAAACCGTTATTACGAAAGTTAGCATTTTCATTCAACAGTAAAACATGTCAGAAACTCCACAGTGAAGTTAAAACAGTAAAAATGTGTGTCTTTCTGGTGACATGCAGAGACAAATCCAGCAAGAGACACGTTAGAATCATCTTAAATTTTAATATGTCCCTATTAATTTTTGTTTAGCATAACAATTTTTGTAGAAGAAATATAACTGTGCTGGCTAGTTAAAAGGGTTAGTAACTTGGATACAATATTGTCACTAATACCATAAATATTTACTGTGTCTTTTGAGAAATACTTCACTGCTGAGTGTGAGAAACAAAAGAATGCATATATATATATTCAAAGTCACCAACAAGGCACTGTGTTTTCTGTTTGCTGCTTTTTTATGACATGCTATTCTGCCCACTTGCCAAACCCTGCTTCTCAACTGAGGCAGCCAGTCTTAACTCAAGGTCCATGAAAATCCAGTGGATGGTGTTGCTGTATTTTCCTGAAAGTCTAGTCGGCATACTGGTTCAGTGTTCCCTTGTTGAAAGTGAATCTTTTTTTGATAACCTTTTTAGCAACTCCACCTTCTCATGGCTTTTGTTTGATGAGGTGGAAAATTTGGCTTCTGGAGGTTTGACTCCCCCCAAAATATAAAATACATGACCCCATCCCATTTTCCTTTCTACACAGCTCCATGCCTTAAATACGACTGTTAATGTTTGCTTTATTTGATTTTCTTCAAATCAGGGAAAGAAGGAAGTAGCATATGTTTTAGTGAAAGTGTGGGTGGTGGTCTCCTTCTGAGGGCAATTAATTGAAATCAGGGTTTCTAATGAGATTGGTGTTTTATTGGCAATAATTGTTTGGGATTTTTTCTTTAATAGACTCTAGTACAGATAGTTTTTTGAAACAGCATGAAAAACTCACCTGCTTTAGTGTATGGTGGAACAAATTAATGCAATTTCCTAGCTTATCAGTTTCTGAAACAAATCTGGACCAGTAGGGTTCCATTTACTCTGTTGGGCAGAACTGCTAAGTCTGTAGGTGGTTGCAAGAGATGCAATGCCATGTTTGCAATTTTCTTGCCTCTCATGCTTGAGTCCATAGGATTGCTCTTTGCTTGCACCCAGGGACTTGCTTCCAGGCTTACCATAAGCACAGGCTGCTGTGGGTACAGTGTTCGTGCTGGTTTGGGGTCATCTCAAGGGGCAATTCAGATACAATCTTCACTTACCATATAGTGTAGCATACATTTGACTCACTAGGCTCTTAAAATAAAACATACTGTCACTCAACAGAAATATTTAAGGGTGGAATATGCTTTGTAATGATCTCGTCAAAGAGTTTTCAAAAACCTGAGCAGGCCTTATGTCAACTTTGTTGAGTAGGAAAAAGTGATACAGAGAGACTAGATGAAAAATTTCCTCACAAGAAGGCTTTAACTTCTTCTAACTTTGAAGGAAAATATGTTTGTGTCAAATATAGTGGAGAAATTGTTTCAGACTGTTAAGTAGCAGGAATAAATATCCTTGGTTATGTTTTCATAGGGTCACTGAGATCTATTGTGATCTGATGAGGAAATGCAATTTGAACAAATTAAAGCTGTCTGGATGATGCTCCCACTTGTGTAGCTAGGTTTTCCAAGAACTGGGAAATTAGAACTCTTCCTTTGTAATTATATTTAAGTATTTTTTTATTTTCATAGGAAAAAAAATAGCTGGAGTATTCAGGAATATTTAAAAGCAGAGTCTTAAAATATGAAATATCAAACTGCACTGTATTTTTGTACAAAATGAGTCTAAATAAAAACAGCTATGGCAGTGTGTAGTGCATTAAGCATAGTGCTTTTGAAAGATCAAAGTACTTACTGTTTCATGCTGGAAGTTTCCTTAACTATGAAATAATGTACTTTCTGGCATACATTACGGCTTGTTAAAGGAACTGATTTGGTCTGGGTAATAAACATCATGTCAAACATTATGGCAGGAAAACCTGCTTAATATGTTTTGTAATAAGACAGATTTTTTTGTTCTTGAAAACATCTGCCAACTGAAATCACAAGTGAAGACAGAAAATGTCATCAATTCAGTAACGTTCTTGTAAATTTGATTTCAATTTTAGCGATGCAAACCAAGAAAAAAACTTTTTGATAATTAGCATTGACTATAATACTTTTATGGAATGATTAAACACAAGCATTTTACTTTCATATAATGTGCTAATGAATGCATATGAATTTTAATACTCTTACTGTTCAGATTTTAACAAGCATATTGACAGATCATTTTAAAAGCATCTGGTTTTTAATGTGTTGAATGGAGGATTGAGTAAAATAGCTAAATATGTACATACATCCTTTTAAAAAACATATTTCTGTCCTTAGTTATAAATATTACCATTTTTTCTTAGACCACCAGAGGCTGCTCTGTACATATGGGCTAATGCTTTCCCCCCAGAAATCTAGTACCCTAGCCAACCTTCATTTATTACTGAAGTAAAGTGAGAATTTGTTAGTCTCTAACCTTTTTCTATGGAAACAGATCGTTCAGGCTTAAATGTGACATGATCATTCCATCCATTCTGTGAGCCATCTCCCACTCTCCAGATTTTCACACTGACAGTGTCTTTCCTATGTTAGAAGACACTTAAAAATGTAAATTAGTATTTTCCGCCTTCTAAACAGCATTCGCCACTTCAGCAAGTATCCTGAGTGGATTCTGAAATGTTATTAACAGGAAAGTATAAATTACATTATTTTATAGTAATAGTAATTTGCAATAATGCTGTTGCCACAACAGTGAAGGATATCAAAGAGGCAACCAAGGAAGAAGTACGAAGAAGCACTTTTATCAGACCAACTGATGGGGTCAGGTTTTGTGGACAAAAAGGATAAGCCTTTCCAAAGCCTGTATGCTAGGAATTTTGTCCTTTTTTTCCCCACTGAGTTTATCTGCTTGAAGAGTGCTTGTCGCAAATATTATTTTTACTGTAGCACAATCTATAACAGTGCCATTTCTATTAACAGCATATTAATGAAATCAAATTAATTTTGTATGTAGCATACTTTTAGTAAATAATTTTTCCCATCTTCTGTGAGAGATTAAATAGGGAAAGATCATGTGCAGTTAATTAATTTGTTTTACAAAAAATGGATACATCTGGATAAGTTGTGCCAGTATTTAGGAACAAGTGGTAAGAGGCAGTTGTATTAATACACAGTTAAGTAAGCAGTGCCTGCTGGCACACAGGAAATACTGGCAAGCGTGCAGGCACAGTTGTGCCATTTCTGCTCATTGTTCGGTACGGCTGACACAAAGCATAGCCTGACTGGAGGTTACGACAGAGTGTCCGCTTGTGTGGGATGACCTTTCAGTGCCATGGATTTCTTTCATATTGAAGATTGAGCCATTTCCCTACATAGCTGCAGTCCCATCATGAGCTGCTGGCTTCACCCTGTGGCCATCCCTGGGCTGATGACCTACCCTCTGAGTTGGCAAGGTGCACGCCTGCTCTTGTCCAAAGCCTGTGTGACTACCATTAGCGTGCTGCTGAGACAAAGCTAATAAGCCCCTTGTTCCCCCAGAGGAGACAAAATTACAAACAGCTCCTGAGCAAACAGCTCCTGAGAGGTAAGGGACATGCACAGCACAGACAGCGTGTGGGGCAGCGTAGGCATCAGGCCTCCAACCTCTAGAGTCTCATGCTGGTATTTATATCAAAATGCCTATTTTGTTTCCCTTTTTACAACTGCCAGCATTACTTTACCTATACCTCTGAAATAACACAGGGTTTTACTCTGCCCACTTTTAAAGCCTGTTACTTCCTTATGTTCTTGATAAATCTCCTTCACTTGTAAGCAACAGCAAAATCATGCTGATAGTAAAAGGCTCGTGAGAGCTGCCTAGAAACAACCATGGTGGTGGTATTCTTTCCCCATGTACTGCTGGGCATTCAGAGTTGAGAAAACACTGCGGTTCAGGTGCTGGAACGTAAATATGTAGTGGCATTCTGAGTGCTCCAGGGACACCTGGAGAGATCTGATCTTGCAGAACCTGCACCACCGGAGACCTTCACCACCCTGGTCCAGCAGCTGGGGCCAAACATCTACTATGACACTTAGCACGTGCAATTAGGCTACCAGATAATTCCTAAAAGGTCAGATAAGCTTTAAGTTGCTATAGTAGTTTCTGTAAATCAGGAAAAAGATGTATATGTCATATTTCATTCTATAGATACTACAATGAACAAGCATCTTTCATTAAATAGCAAACTATGTAGAGTTTAAAGTAGTATTCAATAGTTTATGCATAGGCTATTCAGCATGAGCAGCTAACTTAGGTATTTTTTAAAATCCTGAGATTTTAAAGATTTCTTATGGTATGTTTTGCATCTACTAATCCTGAAAAGTTTTATTTGTCTTCTTTTCCTTAGCAATTGAGAAATCAGAGACATATATAATCGCTGAAGGGAAATTCTGTATCTCTTCAAGAGCACCACTGGCTCTTCTCTCTGCTGTACCCTCTCTTTGTTCTGCATTTCACAAGTATGGTTTAATCAAAGAAAAGGAATAAATCGGGACCATCTAGCTTTGGTGTCTTTCAAAGATTCATTATGTGATGCTGATAAAATGTCCATTGTTAGATCCAGCTCCTAAAATGTGAGGCAAGCCATGTAAGTTTCCAAAAGAAAGAACCAGCTTGCATCTCTCCTCCCACCACAAGCTGTGTGGTACTCCCATGGTGGTAAAAAAGACTCTCACAAGTCAAATGAACCCTCCTTCCTTTCAGATGGGATTCAGGCTCGTAAACCTGTCCAGTTTGTGAGATAATGGTGAAGAAAACTGGCTCAGCAGAAAGCAGACCTACTTGTTGAGGGCAAAAGTGAATAAAATTAGTCAAACATTTTGTACTGTAATATTGCCTGATTTTGATTGTAGAGTGACTGCAGTGAAGGACTGCAAAGACCTTGTAGGTCTTCTGATCCAGTGCAGATTGCTCTCTGCAGATACTCTTTATCATTTATCTAACAGAATCAAAGGATTTTAGCTGATATCCAAAAACAAGGATAATATTCTCTAACCTGCTGCACACAGTTGCATGTTTTGATACTAGATTTCAGTGGCAGAAAATTGGCAGAAAAAATTTAGCAGAGGTTCAAGTGGCAACATACACCTTTTTGGAAAGCTTTAAAGTTCTTTACATGTTTTTTTTCTTTGGGAACCAATCAGCCATAAGACCCTTGATATGGTGAGAGATGATGAAAATCAATTTCTGAAGTAAATATTTGTAGTTGTCTTAAGCTGAATGGTGCTATTGCAAAATAACCCTTTTCTCTGGGGATATACCACCCCACCCAACCCCTCTAGAAATATTTATCTGTTTTGGATAGGAGTATATGATGACTGTACTGCAATGCATGGAGGTCAAGAAAACATTTGTGGAGTTGTAGGAACTGAATGTCAGCAGAAAGGGAACTGGGCTACAAGGATGCACAGTAAGTTCAAGGATGTTTTCACCTCATCTGCTACAGAAAACAAAAGTGTAAATTCAGGAATAATATGAAGGAAAAAAATTCCAGCTTTTGGCATTGAGGTAAATCTGATGACTCCTGTGTAGGCTGCTTGGCTGCCTGCAGCAGAGACAGCTGCCAAAGGGGGTAGAAACAGTGGAGGAAACAGTGGCTTGGAGCAATGTGGAATAAGCTTCCCAGGCAGAAATATCAGTTCTACCCTGCAGTTCATAGGTGGCTGAAATTTGAAAAATTAAGTATCACTTAATTAATAGCAATTAATTTAATTTTAAAATCTGTACAAGTTAAGGATTTTACTAATGAAAATCCTTACTTTTTGTGAATTTACATACTGTGTGATGTTATTTTGAATTATTTGCATCTTGAGAACAAGGTTGGTCTTTTTAATCAGCTTGTCATCACTCTGCACGCAAAGAAATATGCCTTATTGTTGGTTCTTAGGAGAACTGTCCTCTTGTTCTTGCTGTGTCTTAGTGAACTCCATATCTGATCAGCACTTGCCAAGAACTAGGTTTTACCAACTTCAGAACTGTTAACTTTATTTCCATAGTGTCCAGGCCAAAGTCATTCCTAAAGTAGTCTGTTTTACAATTATCTCCAGCCATTAACTCATCTAAATTTTGAGAAATCTTCCCATTCCTCTCTCAGCTGAATCCTTGTTTTATCTCTATGTCCCTGGCTAAAAGTGGATGCTAAACTGATCAAAAATGCTTTTGTCTTTTGTGGTCAATGGTTTTGGTAGCAGGTTTTCTCACCTGAATGGGCTGCATGCTGTTCAGACACACTGTTCTACACTTTGTTGTTTAACAGTTGATTCTCATACTCTTTCTCTGTATTTTTTGGTCAGAGCTTGGCAAGAGAGAATTTGTTGATATCCAGTGAGGTATATTTTCTATGTTTTTCAGTAAAACTTGATTTTTTGTTTGTTTTCCCAATAGGTGGCACTGCTTGGAGAGAAACTACTAAATAAAGTGAGACTAATGTGCATTTAGAGTTGTGTGTGTTGAGGAGATTGAAGTTTTTCTGGGCTCTTAAGCAGCAGTTTGGGATCTTATTGTGGTACTTCTAGCAAAAGCATGGAGTGAGAAAAGTGTCATGCAAGTACATGTGCAGGTGTGTGCACACAGGCATTATCTACACTAAAGCACACAAAAACTACTCATATGTTTGGCATGCTGTAAACTGAGTAAGGTGGACTCTGACATAAATGTGTCAGACATAGGATGCATGAGACTGGAAAGTTTTGTTTTTCCCAAAGCAAAGATTTGGTCAGTGTACCCAGCTATATAGTACAGCGAGGAATTTCAAATGTGTTTAATTCAGGCAATACAGCTGGTACTTCATAAGCATCTGCAGTGTGTTTGTTCTTTTGGACTGGTGTTTGCTTCCAGGATACTTCTTCATTCCTATCTCCTATGTTTTCCACCTGCTATGTAACTGAATAATCTGATTTCATGGATCTTGCCAGTTCAGCCTATGTCCTGTAAAAGTGGGCAATTATCACTTAACTGTGTCACAACCACTCTGTTCTTAACCTTGGAAAAGAGAAGCTTTAATTGTGTGTAAATGTTAAGAGGACAGATATTTATTTCTTTGGGGATCTGGTTTGCTGAGGAATTCTTTTGTAGTTACCAAATAAAGTAATGAAGAAATTTAGCAAAGCTTAGGCTGCCTAAGTAGTTTTGAAAGACTTCTAGGTTCTGCAATTAATTTTGTGATCTTACCCTTTGGTAAGTCACTGCCCTCACACATTCCACTTTGCAGACACCTCTCTACTTCTCTAGGTATTCTGCTTTTCCTGTTTGAAAATTGAAGAAACACTTTTGATGACAGGATTGTGTTATTTATCATGTGTCCCTTGCACTGGTTGCTAAAAAAAGGTAGGCTTATGTTTAATGACTGTTGATTATCTTTAAATCCCTTACCAGTGAAGACTGTGCATGAAATTCTCCTCAATGAGTTATGTCAGATGCTGCATGGTGCTCTGACTGCATGCAGGCTCTGATTGTTTTGCCTTAAGTGAGCAAATGAATTATTGCTGTGATAGATCTTAAAATAACAGCATTTGATTTGATCATGGAGACTACGTGTCTTAAATTCCTTTCTGCTGCCATTTGCTCTTAGTTCATTATGTACTCTTACTGTTTCCTTTCATTTTCTGTTTTGAACTGTTCTAGCTGACTTACAGAGTTTGGCTGATGCTTAAATTGATTTTTATCTAATGGGCACCAAACAGTGTCATCACTGTAGCAGAAGTTGAGATACTGTTGTTCTTCTGTTACAATGGTGGTGAATAACCATGGCACCATGAAGTAAAGCTGTTTCTACCCAAAGATAAAGTGACCAGGCAAAGTTCAGGTCTGCTAGACTGAGCAAAGACAGACTACAAAAGATTATCACTGCCTCAGCTGTACTGTGAGTCCACAGAGCATACAAAATTTGGAAAGAAAATGTTACGGCATGGAAGTAACATAAATTATTTCCTGTCCGAAGTGTTGTAGTCATCTTCAGGACTTCTCTGCAGTGTGTGCAATTCACTCTCTCTCAAATGCCTTTATACCAAGGTTTGGGAGCTTTCATGATGTGTGTTTCTACACTTCTGTGACACTAGAATTACAGAGCTCCCTCTTTCTTGATTTTGTTAGAAAATATGAGATACAGCCAGTGACCAGTCCTGGCTGACAGTGCTTTGCGCATACTTTTGGACTAGGTGACCCTCAGAGGTGCTCTCCAGCTGATGTAGTTCAATGATTTGACATTATTAAGTTTCACCTCAGTCCTCAAAGAAGTATTTGAGCTATGGGTACACTTTGTGGATGTTGTGAAGAGAGGCAAATTTCACTGTCTCAGAACATTTAACGCTAATGAGGTTGGGGTTGGCCATCCACAAGAGGAGGGATGGGTGATTTAGACCAGGAAGCCTACTTAGCTATCAGCATGGTTAAAACCATGTGGTCTTGCACAAGTGCTGCTACAGAACTGCACCTTGAAAGATATAAACCCCTACAGACAGGCAGTGATATTTCTTGGCATTTTTAACACTGGGGTGTTGAGCAAATATCTATGATTTCTTGAGAGATCAGGAATTTTCCCAAGACAGATCTTTACCTTTAATTTGTTGAAGGACCTTCAAGCAGAACAGCAGTAGAAGTTTTTTCACAGATGTTCTCCAGGTGTTATTAGCATGACCATTCTGGAATAATGGGAAGGATATGAGTACTGCCTGCGTCCTTCCTACTTCCTCTCCTTTGTTATATATTCATGAGGATTTTGCCTACATTGTTAATTTGAGTCCACGAGCTTTCATTCTAAACTATAAAGCAGCTCTTTAGTTTCAGGAAGAGTAAAAACACCCTGTGACATTTAAATTGATTATTTGCTAAGTGTGTGTTTAGAAGTGGATAGACATGACAGAATTAAAAATGCTGTACTTTATTAAAGCATTAGCGAACAGTGCTCTAATTAAGCCTGTGCACAACCACTTCTTAGAAGACTTTGTCTACACTGCTAACTTGAAGGTGAGACCTGAATCTCAGCAGCAGGCCAGTGCATTACCTACAGGTTGCCTTGAAGCCCCTGCACAGAAACTGTTTCTCTTCTTCTCTTAGACCTGTGCCCATGTTCACGAAGAATTAGAAATTATTTAAGATACTTCTTTCCTATTTTGTGTGAATGCTGCCACCTCCAAACAAATCCATGCTGCTTGGTAGAGTCAGTTTTGGGTATTTGAGCATGGTACTAGGATACATTGAACATGATCACAGTATGGAGGATTTCCAAGATGTCTGGTACCTGGCATCTATGAGTTCTTACCAGTCATTTTCAGCTCTATTACTAAACAAGATTTAAGGTTTGAAATATGTTAGTATAGAAACATCTGCTCTAATAGAGCTAACTACAAAAATAGAAAAATATGTTAAACATAGATTGTTAAACAGTGTTCTGCTCTTCATTATAAGAACTCTCAGAGCTCTTCCACAATCTCAGTTAGCCTGAAGATCTGGTTAATCAGCTCCTACAGGGCAACCAGGACTAGAGACAGGTTACCCAGACCTTTCTTGGGGTTACAGCTTTCCTGCTGACACCATTAAAGAGAGATCCTGCAGTTGCCCAGGTCCATTCTTCTGCACAATCTCTTTCTTCTCCACTACAGGATGGAGTCTGTCCTGCTTCTCTTTTCCTGTTTATCCACACTTCATTCTCTGTCACTAAGTACTGGGATGGTTTGTGGCAATATAGGGATGTAGTAGGTTGACCTTGGCTGGGTGGTAGGTGCCCACCAAAGAACGCTCTTCTGTTATTCCCAATCCTTGACCAGACAGGAGAGAAAAAATACAGCAGAAGACTTATGGGTCAAGATAAGAACAGAGAGATCACCCAACAATTACTCTTCCAGGCCAAACTAAACTCAGGGAAAATAATTTATTGCCAATTGGCAATGGAGCAAGATAATGAGAAATAAGAACAATCTTAAAACACGTTCCTCCCACCCCTCACTTTCCTCTTGGGCTCAACTTCACTCTCAACTTCTGCAGCTTTGGGCAGCACAGGTGGGTGGGGAATGGGGGCTGTGGTCAAATTGTCGTGTTTTGTCTGCCACTCCTTATTTCCCCTGCTTCAGTGTGGTATATGTGTTCCAAGTGGATATCTGCTTCACAGTGGGACTTGATGGTCCGTGGTCCATGGTCCATGTGGTTGCACAGCTTTTTTACCGTATCTTCAGTATGTTATCCCAGAGGTATAACCACCATTGCTGATGGACTCGGTTCTGGTCAGTGATGGGTCCATCTTTGAGCCGGCTGGAGCTGGCTCCACCCAACATGGTGGAAGCCTCTGGCCTTTTCTCACAGAATTCACCTTTGTAGCCTCCCTCCTACCAAAATCTTGTCATGCAAACCTGATACAGAGGATTATGTTGTTTACGCATGCTCTTTTCCTTAAGGTCTTGATTAATATCTCTGTTATGCACCATAATGAGCACATTGCTCGCTTCACCCCAGTGATGCACTCTGCATCTTGCTTTCGCCACTGACTTGAAGTTATCTCTTACCTCCCAACAAACCTCACAGAAGGAAGACCTGAGATATTAAACAGTAGCAGGTGCTCAATCAATAATGCTGCTGTCTTTTTCTGATAAATGTTCTAGCTTTGCAACATTGATGAGCAAACTGGATATTTTTTTAGGAGAGGCTCTGGTGGTGAGATGACATGTCAAACACCAGCAAACAGCTGAAATGGTATTTAGCATTTATTTTAAAAATCCAGGGGGCTTTTGTTAGGATTGTTGTCTGTTTTCATCCTCATGTAATGGTTTTTACCAAACTGAAACTTGCGATGATAAATGTTACAGGACTAATCTGGAAGATGGACAACACATGTGCATTGTGATACAGAGAAATTCAACAAAAAGAACTGAAATACATCCAAAAAATGGTGTTTTCTAATAATGGATTAACATGGCATCAAGGACCATTTATAACATTAACAAAAGTGACATCCATGTGATTTTTTGGGGGTTTATTTTTCTTATCCCACCCAGCAGCATAGATTACATATTTTATATGAGATACATATTCTCAGGATCTTAATTTATCTCTGGGATTTCTCTTCTGTTGTCATTCAGTCTGTAATCTCAATAAGACCCCCAATGTTTGTCCTATGCCACGTGAGTTAGAAGATTGCTCCCAATTTTCCAGTTAGGTCAACCAAAAAATTTAAGATATGATAGAGGGTTGGTGGAAAAAGTTCATATCAAAACAACTGTTCACTATGTCATTATGACAACCTGCTGTAACAAATGTGCTTCTCTTTTAATTTATGAAAATTAATTGCTAAAAGTAATTTAATCTGACAGTGGCAAGGTGTTGAAAGACTCCTGAAGATGTCATAAAAGTGACCTTTCTGCCCATGTGCAACCAAAAGCCATTTTAACAAGGAGGCTCAAAACCAGGACAACTTCTTTTGTACTTTGTTAATTAGTTATTGATTTGAAACAATGCTCTGCCAAATATTGTCAGATTAGCTAGACGCCAGCAAGGTCACAGTGTGACAGTCTGGCCCTGATAATCTTATGGTATATAAGAATTCTTTCTTACTTTGAACCTTTTGTTCTGATATCCTGAGAATCACATTTCCTGGCTTTAGCATCTGTGCTAATTTAAAATACAGCCAAGCTGTCTGTTATGTAATTGGATGTTTTGAGTTGTTAAAAAAAATTACAATGTGTTAGAAGAAAATTGCTGTTGATCTAATATCTAATGATCTTTGACGACAGCGATGCACCACTGCTGCAATGCCAACGGCCTTGCTAATCTGTGTGGAAAAGAGCCTGTTTTAATGAAATAATCAACATGAGAGAACCACAGAGTTCAAGCCAGAGGTACGACAGGCAAGTTCTGAGGTTGTTTAGCAACTCATTGGGATAAAAGATCGTTTTCTAGTGTACATTATTGCAAAACAAAAATAATGGAGGTGCGTCTGCACGGGAAAATTGAGAAGCCAAATTCAAAGCTTAAATAGCTAAACATTCAACTTTTCAACTTATTGAAATAAGAACCAACAGAAAATTCACATCTGAATTTCAGATTGTGTTTGTCTTTAGATAGTTACTTTATAAGCTAATGACAGTTACTTCAAATACAATTAACTATAGTCCTCTATGTATTAAGGCATTTTAGCAAGTCTGTATAACTGTACATTAAGTTAGTAATATGTCAGTTTACTTAAAGCACTGAGTACTTTGCGGTCTTTATTAAGAAAATCAAATAGCTTTGAGCCTGTTAAATCTTTCTTTCACTTAAATAACTGCTCTTGAGTGTAATAAATAGAGACGGAGAAGTGAGGAACAGTACAGAGCAAAGCCATTCTATTTAGTTTAATTCGCAGAAGAGATATAAACTCTGTAACAGAAACTTACAGCTGAGGTTTGTTCTTAAACCATAGCTTTTAATGAAAATACTAAGTTGTTATTTTACTTAAATGTGTTGAAGTTTGTGTAGATTCATTGTTTCCTGTGGTGGGGAAAGCTGCATTTTTCTTGGCAAAAATGGTATTTTTCTTGCAATAGCATGGTTAAAAAAAAGTCTGTTTCTCATTACAACATATAAACAGATTGAAAGAACGGGAAAGTAAAATAGGCTTCTAACTACTATAGGAAATAGAAAAAGAACACTTCTGCATGACTTCCATTAGGATTTTTTGAATGTTTCAGATGCATTCATTTCCAAAGAAATGGCTTTTAGTATTGAAAAAAAAAGTGTAATCTTTTAAATTACTGGCATGATCTCTCTTGTCTTGTGAAGACAGTTCTTTTTATAAAAGTATTGTATTCATTTTTAGTTACTTGCCCTCATAATTAATCTGTTAATTGCCAGAATCACAGCTGGTAAGGAGGATATCTGTAAACCTGATGGTTTGTTTGAGAAATATTCTTTTGTTCCCATAATTTGATCATACAAAAGGCTGTGTTTGATGGTGTTTGTTTTGTTAGGCAGAAATATGTTGTGGGCAGAATCTGGATCCCTGAGTTTCAGTAGTTTGGAAAGAAAAAAGTTTGAGGAGACATAAAAAAGATGCATGTAAAATGTAGATATCCGTAACAGTACTGAAATGCAGTTGTCCCAGACTTTGAGAATTTTTACCAATTAGAATCTCTTTGGCCAAACTGCTGTACTTGTTACTTAAATTAGAATGTCTGAGTCCACCTGCTGAGATTGGCAGATATGCTTAGATCATCATGGCATGGGAATTTTCTTGTGAACTGCACAAGTATTTGTCCATAGCCATTGTATGACTGTACAGATAGGACTGGTTTAAGGAATTGTTATTACTTCTTTAGTCTGAGGAGTTTTCCCATGCAGGATTTCCAGGCTGTTTGCCAGAACATGCTACTTCAAATTTAAGCTTCCTTCTCCTGGAACCCTGCAAGTTATATTGAAAAGGGAAAAAAAAATCCAAAAGTCAAAAATCGAAAAGTCTGTCAGAGAGGTATAAGGGAAATCAATTATTTTTTTTTCTGAAGTAAAACCTCCTTTGATTCATTTCCCTCCTTCCTCCTATTTTCTTCTCCTGCATCTTTTTCATTTCAGTGAGTCAGCAATGTTCTAGTCCCCAGACTAAAAGAGACAAATGCCATATTTGTGTTTATTTACATTCATCTCTTAATATTAAAATGATTAGCTTATTGGTGAAGGCAGTAATTGAGAGCCACTGAGAAACTGATTTTGTCTGATGTTTTCTTGGTTTTGGTCTACTTTCCTGCACTTTACTAGAAGACAGTTGGGTGGTGATGGCAAGACATGCCGGTCTCCAACAGACATAATAATCCAGACTGGAACAACAGCCTGATAAAGTTGTCTTACCCTGCCTGACAGGCAGATGCTTTAACCGGGGCGATGATACTGTAATAATATTTGAGACTTAATTAATTTAGCCTGAAATCTGGGATTTACTTTATAAACAGCAAACCCTTTCAGGTTACAAAGTCACTTGAATTTCCAAATAAAAAGCTGAAGAAATAAGGAGAGCATTTGAACAGAGCAGCAGAAGGTAATTGCCATGCAGAGAGGCTCAGTCATTGCGAAGTGAACAACATGGGTAACATTTGCTGCTTTCTTTGTTTATTTTTGCAGAGGTCCACGTCCAAACTCACCCTGCTCAACTCTCAGTTCAAATACAAATCTGAGAAATTCCATCTGCAACACCAGCCTTCTAAAAACGCTCATATATCTCATGTTATATAACATCTGCATGGTTCTGACACCGCGGTGCTCTGAAGGCCTCCCAAAGGCCCACATTTACCTAAAAGGAAACACAGTATTAGGTCAGTGATACATTAATGCAGCTGAGACCAGTGGCACCTCTCTGAAGAGTAGTTGTGGGCACTGACAGTGTATCTCTGTGGTTTCAGGCCATTGCTGAACAGGTTTCAGGCCTTTTGAAATATTTTGAGTGAGGGATTTGAGGCAGGTCCTGTTGTCAAGAGAGTGGAAAGAGGGTTTTGAGCTTGTTCCTCACCAAGCAGTGGTGGTTGGAACATTTTGGAAACAGGAGATGAGACCAATTTTGGGTTTTTTTAATCCAGAAGTAGCTCTAGGTTATTGGTTGGGAACTGTAGTGGTTGAGGGTTTAGCTGGAAAAATGCTTTTCTGACTTGGAGTTGCTTTGTTTTTTCTCTTGTGTGCCATAAGACTGGAATGTAAAGGGAAATAGTAACTCCCTCCTGCTGCCCCAGGGCATGTTAGGATCCAAGCTTGCTCTGTTCCCACATATATATATAGAGCATAGGTCTGAATTTTATTTTCTGACCACCCTCACCGGGGAAATCCCAGCTTGCATTTGAAGTGGGAAAAGTGGGACAGGATCTGAAGTCATCTTTGATGGTAATTGTGGTGGGAGCTGGGGAGAACAGGAGCCCTGGGGAGGAGCCAAAACACAAAGCATAACAACAACGGCTAGACTTTGTCAGTTTTGCATTAGCTAAAACTTGTAATTTTAAGCCTAATCTGAGTAGTCATAGCACTTCCTCCCAAGCCAGCCCTTCATTCCCTCTGCACTGGTGGAGGCAATACAAATTTTGTATCAGTCTACCAAATGCATTTTTCATTTACATCTTTTATTTGGCTGTTAGATATGCCAGATACTGCACATTTCATGGAATCCTTCTTCATGTAGCAGGACTGTTGAGATTGCATGCTTTTCTGATAAATTGCTGGCAGTTTTGGTGGTGGCAAGCTCTTTAACTTACTGTCATGTGCATTTAACTGCAATATGTAAGAGTTCTGGTCTTCTTCTGTGCTTTATGCACACAGTGTTACTGGGGCTTCATATGCAATATTGGGAACGCTTCTATCACTGGCCCAATTCACAAAAAAAATAAGCAGAAGAAATTGTACAGAAACACCTCAAATAGATTTGGGAATAAGTCTGAGATCTGTAATACAAAAAAAAGCAACCTTAAGTAATTTTGCCGTATTGCTTTCTGAAGGCATATGCCAAATAATAACCTTGACTATGCTATTTATACCCTGTAACTCCACAAATGACCAGACTTAGCTATTGTGATACTTGGTCTCTCCTGTCTCAAAACCAGCTGCTACCTGCTGCCAGAATATGTATCTTGCCCCCATCTCAGAAAGTGCCCTTAAAAATATAGTATAATTTTTTATTTCACCACTTCCTCCTGCAAGTTGAAGAGTCTGGCATTTTTATGTCCAAAGACTCATGATTTAATCCCTGCTAAGGTCATAAGTAAGGAATTTCTGAATACAGATGCTGAATAAAATAACATCACTCACATGCATTTACATTATCTTAGTGTTGAACCATTGCAGATTCAATGTTCTGTGTTTCCATAGAGCTGCACCAGACACTGATGACCATGAACCCGCTTTGCCACCTGCACAGCTGATCAAATCCTGCTGAGCTTTGTGGTTTTAATATGGCAAAGTATGCAAATAAAATCCGTACAAAGCCCATAAAAGAAGGGAGGAAAGACATGTGTCCTCTATTCAGACTTTCAAGGCCAGAGCATCAGATGTCTATGATTTCATCTCCTCTCCTCTTGTTTTCTCTCAAGTTGTGTCTCTTGCTCAGGACGCAGCAATTAAAATAACTACCTTGACTCACTGCTGTCTTCGTCATCCTTACTTTCCTGTGCCCTGTACATGACCTGCTAAACTAAATTTCAGATACATGTCAGATTTAAGATTTGGTATGAATTTGCCTCCACTGTCACTTTTCCTCCACTCTTAGCTCCTCTACTCACAACTGCTTTGCCACTGAGATGGTCTTAGTGTTTGTTTCTGCAGCCTCATTTTGTCTGGTTTCACACAGCTGGAATTGCCCCTGTATAGAAGACAGTGCATTGCTATGCCTTCTGAAAGCCCAGTTATTTAAGAGTTGTGCAAGAGCCAAGCTATCTTCATGTGTACCTATCTCCATATATATAGCGTACAGATTAGTATTGCCTGTGTCAGTGAGTAAAGCAGAAATACAATTCCTACTGTTAATAACATGTTCTGCTGCCTCCTGGGATCACCTCTCAGACTGGAATAGGGAACCTTTCCCAAATAACTGTGCAAGAATTCTCTCAACTCTGTGATTAAAAAGGTAAAATAGATATTCGGGTAGATGGGATGCTTCCTAATACAATGAAACTTCTCAATTAAAGACAATATCTTGTTAAATGGCCTGAGCAAGACACTTTCAAGGGGGAAAATCACATGCTGGCTGGTTTTTTGGCTTCTGTTTCAGCTTTCTTGCTTTCAAAGCTGTCCTGGTTTTTGGCCAGGACAGAGTTAATTTTTTTGCGGTAGCCATGAGGGGACAGTGCCTGGAGCCATGTGAGCATATCTAGATTATTATTCTATATCACTTTTTGTCACTGTCAGGGGGTGGACATGAAGGATTCTTACTTCCAAGAAGGAGGGGGGCGTGGCTTGTGCTCTGGAAGAAAAGCATGGGTGAGGGGGGGTCTGTCTGCTGTTTTGTTCATTGTGTTGGGGTCACACTGAGTTGGTTGGGGCTCTGTGAGCAGTTTTTGCATGTAAATCACCCTCCTTTTTGTATACTTTTGTTATTAATATTGTTACTGTTACAGTTTGTTTTCTTATCTCATTGCTGTTTCCAGTAAATTCTTATCTCAACCCATAACCTCTGCCTTTTATGTCTCCCACCAGAAGAGGGGTGGGAGGAGCGGTGTCTGGTTTGGGAGAGTCTTGGTTGTGGGGGGCACTAAATTAGGGAATGGTATTCCTAAACTAAAAGCCTCTTAGACCTTGTCCTGCACTGAATTTTGGAGCTGCTCTGGTGATAGTAACCCATTGTATAGTTTCATTATGTTCCACCCTAGTGAAAAAATTTCCTTCTCAGGTAAGGCAAATATTTGCAAAAGGAGTGAGGAAAATGAAGCATCATTTTGTGCTAAGCATCACTTAGTGCTCGTGAAGGTGCTGTTGTAACAGGGTATTTTTATACTTATGTTTTATATGAATTTTAATGTAATGATTTTTTGGAAGGGTTGGGGGGAATTGCGAAAGTTTGCCTGCCCTAAGGCTTCCTGAGGCAATGGGACAAGCTATACACAACTGTCAGGGAAAGATCTGGTGGGAAAGATGTAACATCTCCAGGGACGGGAGATCAGAGCCTTCTGCATCCTTCTGCCTCCCAGCCAGTGTGTGGTTCTGTTCTCCCATATTTAACACATGTACCATACTTGTTTACAATAGCTTATCAAGCTGGAAGGAGAAATTGTTTTGCTGTGATAAGTGGTAATTAGAGAAACCACCTTCAAGTAAATTGTTAAGACACTATTCAGTTGTATGGCGTATTTCCCTATTTGTGTGCATTTTCCTTTTCACCTGTCACAGAAAAATGTGATTCCTACTCCTTGATTTTAAAAAAGCCCAAAATAGAAGGGAGAGAGCTGTTACCAGATCTGAAAACTAAATTGATTTTTCTTTATTTGATGTTTTTTAGTTTTGATGTATTAGAAGTTTAAGATGGGATCTGAGCAGCTCTGCCTCAGTAAAGCTAGTGGTGGTTCAAGGCCTCCAGATATTGCCCCATCTGTAACTTTCTGGCAACAGGTTACTTCAGGAAAAAAAAGGGAAAAAAGTAAAATTTGGCACTGAAACAGAAAATATGTGAACATGTCACAGTAAGTGGTCTCAAAGGGCAAGCTGTTTTGCAGGAGCTAATTAACCTTAGGAAATAATTACACAAATATGCAAATGTTGTTTAGACAATTCCATGTGTTATTGACTCAGGTAGTCCATCATAACTGTAGACCTTGCAATGTCTAGGTGTTAGAATCTGGCATAGTTGATAAGGCTTCAGTTGCTGCATCACTTCTGCTTGGTATTTAACAATTAATGACTGTGATATTACATTAGTAAATTTAACCTGTTTTTTGAATGCAACATAATGTAACATTGTATTCATGGTGTGCATACTGCTTATCTGTGTATAGCTAATGGCTGCAGCCGTTAAAATGTTAAATACCTTTCAACTCCTAGCACTAGCGATACTGGAAAAAACAGCAGACCAAAATCTGAGTTTGCTCCCTTCACTTTTTCTGCCCAGTGGATGGCCTGGGAATTGCCTGATTTTGAGCTACTTTGTGTTGGTTAAACACTGCCACAAGGGCCTTTTCACATAACATTGGCCTTAATCTTGTCTTCCTTTCCTAATTATATATATTGATCAAAGGGAGGGATTTTCAGAGGGATGGAGACCCACAACTATGACTTCCACACCTCCAACAAACCAGACCACTTATTTTGATATGGAATTACCTGTTACAGGTGATCAACTTTTCCAGCACCTTTGGATCTCAGTCTGTTGCACAAACGAGAATGCATTCAGCCACAGATACCTTCTGAGGTACATAGTGTGATTTCTCCAGGCTAATCTCCATTCATTTCCGTACACTTGTGTAGATAATGTATGTAAACTTGGTCTCTCTGACCAAGAGACCCCTCTCTATCAAATAATTTAACAATGTTCTATGTAAGTGCATTCAATTTAGCTGCAGTGAAATTACAGAAGGCAACAGCTGCCTGAGACTGTCACCTTTCATACTGAAAATGCAGCATCCAGTCTCATAGTTTAGTCCAAGCCAGGCAGAAGAGGTTAAACCTCACAGATCCAGCAAAATTTGAAATCCTAAGGAGATCGACTGTGCTCTGTTCCTGCAGCTGGATGTTTTGTGTACAGACTTGGCTCCAGGTCTGAGGTGTTTAAAATATGGGCTTGTTACAAGGGGAAAAAATAAGCAGATGCTCTAAGGAAAGAGCTTTTCTTCTAAACATGTAGGACTTCTCCAAACTCCTTCTTACACATATATGCTTTTCTTACCTTGTTTAGGGTTTAGCAGAGTGCGTACAGCAACCCAGTTTATCCTGATATTTTATTACTTTTTTTTCACCAGTAATAAAGGAAACTGTAGTTACAGTCTCTATTCAACTCATTCTAGCTCATTTCTGTTTGCTTTTATAGAATCCTATTGAGTCTTTGTATTGGACTCTGAAGCTGTGCAGTTATTAATTTGGTTTACTAGACCACTGGTTATGCTTTGATTGGTGAAAGCTTTTTTGGTCTGAGTTCAGAAGCTTCTTGCTGATGTCTTAGTCTTGTGGAATCTGAAATTGTGTGCTTTTCCTAGCAGTGTGTAGAATAATAAATAGAAAGTAACCTGAAAATGCTATATTAAGCAGAAACAACCTCCTCTTTTTCTCAAAATGTTAAAGCAGCATTAGGTACCTATACAAAAATTGCTGTTAAGAGTATCAATGGTAACATTGTTATTGAAACACAAGTACCTCCTGTGTATTTAACTAAAATAAATCTTTTAGATAAACTAATAATTTGAAAACTCTCGCAGTATTTTAATGTGCTTTTTTCATACATATTCTAGAGTACATCACTTTCACATAGGAAACTCCAGTTCAAGTTGTCCATTAGCTTTATCTTAATAACTGGTCTGTCAGTCATATTTTCTCTATGTAATTTCTTTTTAAAAACTTCCCTCTTCCCTCACAAAGGGAGGAGTCTTTACCTCCTTTACCTATCTATACAATCAAATTTCGAAATACTGACAAACTGTTTTGAAACAAGCCCCTTCTCACACTGAGGTGGTGTACAATAGGTACTATATAATTAGTTTAAACTATGTTTTGTCATAGTCAATGAAGAGCAGAATCGGTCCAGGATTAAGAAGAATTCAGGGGTTTTTGTCTTTTAATCACTGGTGACATAGAGAAAAAGCATAAAAACTTTGGATCAGGATCCATAAAAGATTTGTAGCTATCTCTTACTTAGGAAACAGGGCATGAAAATAGAAGTAAAAGCCAAAATCCACCACATTACTTAGTTGTGTCTCTTCCCACTGATTTTGGACACTTACAAGAGCTTCAATTGTCAAAACTGAGTTGCAGAATGGAACTGGGATCTGGATCACTTCAACGTTCTTGATAAAGTTACTATAATTCACAATGTGTAATTGGCAGCTTCTGATTGCCAGTGGCTTTTACTCGTTTGCACTTTCTTTTTCCCAAGGAAATGAGGCTTTTGTTGTCTGTGTCTGAGCCACCTAAGGATATGAAGTTGTTGATGGAGGAGAGGAAAGGGAAAAGGGATGCAAATTTTAGGAAATTGCATGACCTTGACTGATCAGCTCTTTCTGGCATTGAAGAGCCTGGAAAGAGCCTGCATTGTTATGCTGGGTGTGTGAAATACTGGTGGAGCAGGGCACCTAGCAGAGCATCTTACTCTTGTCGCTTGAGACTAGACCAAGTTTGTAGTTATGACCTCAACAACCTGAAAAATAAGCAAAATATAGAGGGGTATAGTGTTTTCCAAGAGCCTCCAAGGTGGGGGTACACAACCCTGGGTTTTGATGAGAGTGCACTAAAATCAGTGTATGTCGCTCTAATGACTTCAGTGACTCTTACACTGGCTGGCTTTGACAAAATCATGTTCGATAATGAGGAAAAGTGGTCCCCTAGCTACCAAAAACTCCAGAGTAATGGCTGCAAGCAGTCAAGAGGTGTTTTATTTGTACTGTGTCTCATAGCCTGCAGTCACAAAAAGTAATATTTAAAAGAGTAGTTGCAAATACCATAATTTTAATCTTAATTCAGATTTCCAGGGGCTCAAAATGTGAAAAAAAAAAAAAGTAAAAACTGGAATTATAGGTCTTTTCTAACCTAAATTATTCTACGATTCTATACTTATATTGTTCCTACCTGGTTTTATTTGTTTTATTAGTCTAAGGCATAACTACTTTAAACAAACCGTCAGTAAACAAACATTTGACAAAGAGTTGTCAAAAGAATGAAAATCAGAGCAGTGGCTCATAATTTCTTTGAATGCTTCTGTTTAGCAGAATTGTCATCATGGTATTTACGTAAAATTTTGCAGATGCATAGTTTTTGTTACATTTGTTAAAGGAAGCCACAAAAAGCAACAGTTTTACTGCCTTTAAATTGCAATCTTGAATTTTCTTTATTTAGACAAAAGAATCTGTTCTTTTTTTGGTAGTAGTGTATATTCATTTGATGTTTGTTGTAGCAAAACATCTTCACATATAGGAACACATTGCTTTTAAACAGAATTGCCATTTTTTAAAAGATAATTGTCACAAACATAATTTCTTTCTGCAGGATAATGGCTCTCCTGAAGAACATGCAATTTATGTTTGGGACCATTTTATTTCCCAGTCAGCTGCAGAGAACGTGTTTTTTGTTGCTCATAGTTATGGTGGACTTGCCTTTGTAGAGTTGGTAAGTGTGAATTCTCCATTGCCTTCTTTCCTGAAGACTGTCACAGATTTTCTAAATTCTTTATGATCACCTTCTTGAGAGCAGCCAGGTAGAAACAACTGATCCAGTGGTCATGTAGAGATCTGTGAGGATTTCTCTGCAACCATAAGGTCAGTGCATCTTTTCTGGCTTTGAGATAGGCAATAAGGCCGCAAGTGTGCACGAACATGAGAGACCGTGGGAATACAAAACACAGATCCTTCTTGTCCAGACTGTGTGCTGAAAGGCACCAGTTTCTGCTGTGGGGCAAAAAGACCAGAGGACATATAAGACTGAGGACATATAAGAACAGTTTTAAAGCAAAGTCACAGTAACAAATGCAACTTTTTGTATATAGATCGGAACTGAATCTGAGGGGAAATTTCGTGGTTTTGCTCAGTTTTTGCAGCTTTCCTACAAAGGTCAGCAAACCTTGCTGCAAAGACTTATGTTTTTCCATTTATTAGGCTCTGCGGTGATGTAAGGTGGGGAAAACTCTGCTCAGTGTAAAGCTACTCTACACCTGGTGCTGAGACTGCTGAACATCCAGTTTGTCAGTCTTTCACTCTTTTCTCTAAAGCAGATCTGTCGACCCCATCTGGTATACCAAGTTGCCTGTTGAACTTGTGTGCTGTTCTATCAGTTTAGCTACAGTCTCCTCATATAGTTTTGAGACCCTAGTGTAATCAGGATGTGTTTTATTGAAGAAAACAACAAAAAAAAAAGGTCCTGTTTATTGTGGAAAGGTAAATTGCAGAACATTACAACTGGTTTTATAGACAGAGGAATCAGCAGACGTATATGTACATCTTTTGTCTACAACACGTTAGTTTAATCTAACTGAAAGTTGATTAAAGTGGTTCGTGTGTGAACATAAGATGAATGCCTTAGTTAAGAAAAAGCATGCATGAGTGTTTTGTTTTAATCTTATGCTGCTCCAAGTAGCAAGAACAATCCAGACCATGACCACTTGGGTTATTTTAAGAACTTAAAATTTTTTTTAACCCCTTTTTTTTTTGGTTGAAATTAATGCCATTTTCATTTTCTCTGCTGTCCTGGGAGAGTATGTGTAAAATATGCATGACATGTACAGATTTGAGACTTGAGAACAGTTCATTTTCCTGATCTGAAGATGGTTTGAGAGTTGATCATTTTTCACAGGTATTTTATTACCAGGTCAATAAATAGTCTTAAAACTAAATTTTTAAGAGACCTTACAGGTGAATAATTCCTTCTGTAACCACATCTTTGGGTGAAAAATGGGTTGCGTTGTGTGTGCCTGTTGCTCTTGAGATGCAATGAAGTTTAGGGATCATTTGCTCTGTCTTGGCTTTTCTGAGTTGTGATTTTCAGCTGCTCTGTGTTTCAGCCCAGGTTATTAGGTTATTCTGGTGTAACTTGTGGGTCCAAAGTAAAGCATTGGCAGAATTTCTGTAGGTTTTGTAAAGCCACATTGTTTGGTTCACCAGTTGCCCAGGGGCACATACACTTAGCAGAGGACGGGAATAAAAATCGACTGGAGACCTTTCTCGGTGTTTCCTAAACAGAGTGATGACTTGAAGGAAGCTTGGAGAGTTTTTCCATCACATTTCAGTCAATGGCATGAGGTGGCATGGGTAACAGATGACCAAGGTGTCGTTCCCATTTTGCCTGTTTCTCTTGTCACACTGGTGGATATTTCTTCACTTTTGTTCTACTTTAATATGAAGCACACTGATTTTTCAGAACTAGACTTGACTTCTGACCTTGGGGCTTCCAGGGTCAGGGTGCTCAGGGCCTGTGAAATTATCACAAGCTGAGCGAAAGTTTTTATCAATCGCAGGAAGCAACCAGTAAGTAAGAAGTTAAAAAGGACCTTTGTCAGAAAGACAAGATGGTCTCAGTAAGGGTCAGCTTCTGTAGTCTGCTGTCTCTGCAGGAGATGCATGCCTGAGAGGAAGAATATAATACATATCCATTGACACATCACATATCTGTCACGCAAAACTAGACCTGAAATGTATTTTTAATGTAACCCAATGTTTTTCTAAAAAATCAAAGGATATTAGCACCTGGTTTTGGCAGTGGTGGTTTGATATTTGAGTTCTACTGAAAGCAGTTTGATTAAGTAATTCATACACTGAAGGATATGTAATTGAAATAAACCCTGAGCTATTTTATCGCAGTATTAATTGATAAGATTTTATTTTGTTATCATCTCCTTTCTCTTAAACCTTATATCCATACGGCACTTAGTAATTGCAATGAGCTCCAAAAAGAAATGGAGCAGCTGATGGGCAATTACTGTCTTATGACAAATACATTTTCGATCACTTTCTTCTCTGATTCGTGTGGGGGTGATGATGAGGTTAATAGAGCCGCTACACCATATAGCAACTGTACCACCTCTGTACTTCCTTTGCAAGTTTTTGGGTTGATTCATGAAATTGTAGGTTCCAGTTGTTAGGGAAACCTGTTGCACAGCTGCTCCTTCTGAATTCGTGCCTCTTACAGGAGAGCAGTGTGAAGCATATGGCTTTAATTTGGAGTCAAGGTTTCTGCTTGAGCCCTCTGAATTTTATTTTGCCTTCAGGGAAAAAGAAAACAAGCAAAAAAATACCAAAAAATATTTGTGCTTTCAGTAAATATCTTTTAAATCAACTTTGCATGTTCAGTGCTGCAAGGTCTGTCATGATGGCTTGCAGTCATCTCAGCCACAGACAGCTGCAGCTTGCTACTCCATTAGGGGGCAAGGTTCTTGGTGAAAATGGGATGTTCTGGCATTAAGCAGAGAAACCCAGCGAAACCTGATATTAAGCAAAGTCTTGCTCATGGATGTTCATACCATCATGTGGGAGGAGCTGCCGCTCTCCCAGGAAAAGGCAGAGAACAGCATTCAGCCTTGCATGGGCAGTACTCATCCAGGTGCTCCTTTGTTTGAAGCTGCTAAGGGAGGGAGCACAGAAAAAGCGGTGCCGCTCTGCCTTGTCCCTTGATTGGCATGCACTTTGTTGGGAAACTCAAAGTGAAAAGAGAGCAAATAGAACCATCACATATGAAATTGGTATAAAAGGAGGATCATTTTTATTTACAGAACTTTGGTGACCAAATTTCATCTCACTGGAAAAATCAGGCTGTGGTTTGGAAGTCCTTCATTAAACAAACCAGTAAAGCTTGGCTGCAATTTTCAAATACATGCCACATCAACTAAAAATTTTATTGAACTTTGCAGCTTTTTGATCTACATTTTCTTGTGTCTGTGATTGCAAGATGTTAAGAAAAATAGGGTGAGTCCGTAATACCATGCTCGAACACACAGAAACTGTTACCCAGGCACACATTTTGTGTACCTTGTTGTGTCATGGATTACTGGGAGAATATTTGAAAGTGATTAAAATGTGTGGGTAATAAAGTTCCACCGATAAATATATTCAGTTTTATTGTAGTTGCATTGTTTATAGCTTGAATTACAAATGCTAAATCATAAGCCATATGTTAGAATGTATCTTAATATGTAGTAATTAAAACTTTGTGTAATTGTGGTTTGAAATTAAACGTGCATCTAACCATATCTACATGTAAATTACTTTCTGAATACACAGCACTAAAAATAATTGTTGGGTCATTGTGTTTTGCTAATTGCTAGTTACTGATTTTGAAAAACTCAAGCCATGATTCATGAACTTCAGTTTCTTAATTGTTATCCCTTTCACAGTGTAGTCAGGGATTTATTTTCAGAAGCAGTTTGCTTTACTTGATGGTAAATTGTGGAACTTTCCAAACTCCAAGCTTATAATAATTTTATGAAATTTAGCAGAAAGTGAGAATTTCAAGTTGATGGAGTCAATTTTATATTTAGTTTACAGAAAATAAGAAGTTTCTGGTACAACGCCTCCTTTAAGTTTTTCTGCCAAATTTTGTGGGTTTACAATTATTGTGCTTTAAAAAGAATGTTTTTCCTTGTCATTGCCTGCATGAAAGACCCACACAGGATAATCTTTGTGGAAGATTTCTGTTGTTTACTTCTTATATTTCTGAGACCCTAGGCTTTGCATTTTCAACTGTTTCCTCGTAATCTTATAACTGAATGTGTAGCTTTTTTGTTTTAATATTAGTTAAATATCTTTTAAAAAATACCAAGTATCATGGGAATCATGACAAAATTGTGAGAATCAGTAACAGTATCTCCAGCTTACATCTTTCATACTGCTGTAAAAATTCAAAGTACACAGGGGAATGTAATACTTAGGAGAAGGAAAGTAGGTTCATTGTTTGTAGCAGGTGATAAACTACTCATTATGGTCTTCTGCCTAAAGTATTGGGTGTATGTATTGATAATTTGCACAAAGATGTAGATAAAAATGGAGGGGGTGTCTTTTTGTCTTTTTAGGCAGCTTTGTTAAAATGAGAGCCCTTAAAATACACTGTTCAAATTACTGTATCCACTGTAGAGTCCTAATTCCATCAAATCTGCCAATTTTGGCAATTTGAAATAATTTTAGGTCCGTCATTTTGAGATACTCTCTGCAATATGCTGCCACTTCATTTTGCTGTATTGTGCTGAGTATGGCAAGGACCTGGCCCTGACTGGAGCTGATAGGTGCCATAATAATGATGATAGACAGGCACCTGCTGAGCTACCTGTGAATCTCTAAGGCTGCATCAGTAGTCTGGCACAGCCAAAATGCAATTTAAGAATCTTAATGACTAGGCTGTGAACCTGTCATTAGTTTTTCCTTAATTTAATTTCCTG